>VOMN01036994.1:0-45445 GCA_014899125.1 Orchestia grillus
GTGTGGCAGGATAGCGCCGTGTGGCAGGATAGCGCTGTGTGGCACGATAGCTTGTACAGTTTTAACTAGGTCGACTACAGCCAGTACAGTTCTGACTAGGTACACTGCAGCTAGTACAGTTATAACTAAGTCTACTACAGGTAGTACAGTGATATCTAGGTCCAGCATGTAGTACAGTTATAGAACGCAGTTGATGATATCAGACCTAACATCGTGAAATATTTCTAAGTTACAGTAGCTAAAGATTGCAGTTGCAGATTGGGTTGTTGCTGGAAAACATTTAATTTTCCCGACGCTCAGTGTGCGAACGTGAAGGGTGCAAGTTAAAGGGTGCGACAGAGAACAGTTTCCGGAAAATTGAAATAATTTTCTCGTGAAGGCCTTAGCTGTTCAATTTCGACCATAGTTACAATTTTTCTGAATCCCTTAAAAATTAGTCTATTTTAGGGAATATATTCATCCTTGAATTAAAACGAGCTAACAAATTTCAAACATTCTACACTTCATTAATAATTGATAATTTTATTCATAATATATTTTATTTTTCAAGGAGATATCTCGAAGACAAAAAACATGAATATTGCAGTGAGCACCACCAAAAATTTATAAAAATCTTGGAGGGCTTGTGCGCCTAGCTTGTGCGCATAGCTCAAAGCTTTCGGTTCTCCTTAACTTCCCGAAGCCTAACATTCAAAAAAGGAACCGAAAAATAGGTTTGCGAATCTTGGAGGTTATTGAGGCCTTCATACAGTCAGATGTCAGCAACGAACGTGGCTTATGTGTTGTCGCGCCGTCTTACACGAAAAAAATCTCTGAATTATAAGACCAAAAAGTTTCCAAAAACTGGTGTTACGTAAGACATGCACCTGAACAGCGCAACGCAGGTAGCACACGGTGAACTAATCAGTTTACCTGTAACTAATTTATTGGTAACGAGTTTACCGGTGACCTAGCTTGTGGAACACACGATTAATAAATAAACCGGCTATTTTGTATTTCAGTCTGGTAACTTTAACATGGAATCAACTAAAAATTTATTAGATTGCTCTACGATGATGCTACACATGATACAAAATTTTACTTCGTTCCTTTTCCTTTTTTGATGCCATAATTTCCCATTTCTTTTTTGCTAAACAAATGAAAATAAATAACTTCTATGCTAGCACTTGATTTTGAGGTCAGGCCATGGAAATTTTAAATTAGGATTAGTTCAAACATCAAATATCAGTAATAAATAAAAAATATCAATTATAGATATACAGCACGAGTGAAATGTTAGAGCGAACTTCCGTAGAATTATTGGCAGCCTCTATTATGTAGTTCGCGGTAAAAGGTGCTTGGCTCGCGTATCCAGACTACGTACCATGTTCAGTGTAGTTACACAGTGTGACTGACGGACACTGACAGAGGTACGTACGCCAGTTACAACGAAGTGCTCTCTCAGAGTCTCGCGTTGATCAGGGAAACAGCGTTATCCACAAGGAGCTTATCATTGCAATGATGACGTACTCGACAATTCAGTGTTGATAAAGTTTTAACTCTTTCAACCTGACCGGGCCCAGGTGTGCGCGCTAAAACTTAGTACAAATTGGTTTGAGAGAGTTAAAATTTGTTCGATACGTGTGTAAAAAGTCCAGGGCTAAAATACGTAGTCTTTGTATTATAGTAATAGTTACACCCATGGTTCATAATATATGTATATTATTTTTATTTTTTGCTGTTTTTATCCTTTGCTTGCTTGTGAGTTTCTAAGCGGAAAAGAGAGAAATTTATTATCAGAAATTTTAGTTCATGACTTACATGGACGTTAAATATTCTTTAGGTATAAAAATAGTAATTATTTTCATCCACGCGTGCCACAGTCGAAGCCAAAATTCGGCCTGAGTATTCCCTAGCCAATGAAAGCAATACATTCACACTCCCATAGGGGTCAATTCTTAAATGAATTCTAATGACGGTCAATTTTCTTCTCGATTAGATTTATTTTTTTCACCTTGGAAGCTTCGACCGTCTGGCGAAGGAACATTACGGAAAAAGGGATCAACTCCCTAAATAGGTTTGGGAGTGCCCCAAGACGGACTTATTATTAACTCCCTACATAGGTTTGGTAGTGCCCTAAGACGGACTTTTTCTTGCTCTTGCAAGCGTTACTTTATTTCCAACACCGGACTCGCCTCTGCCCAGCGAGGTCTGTTGGACAAGGCAACACTGTTCGCTGCTGAGGTAAAATATTCTCATGCGAAGCCTGAACAACAAAACTTTATCCTTGAATAGTCAGTACAGTAATTAAACCACGAAAAAAAGTCTTGGCTTAGCCACATGCATGTTTTTTCACAAAAGATGCCCTACGTGCCCTCGGCATAATCTCTTCAGGGAGAGATGAAGAGGAGGCGTTGAATGGTTTTCATATCTTAAATGAAATTATGGTATGCTACTGATTACCCTAGATCCATCTATACAACACAACATTTTAGTCTATCATTTGCATGGCATTAAACTGCGATGTTTTGCCCCGAACCCGAACAGCTCGCCCCTGGGAGGCAAAGACAGACACTTCCTGTCCGCGTTAATTTATTTTCAAATTTATATTTTTTCTTTTGTGGTTGTTACAAGTGCGCCTATACATAAGAACTTTGGTTTATATCCTACGCACAAGAATGCGTAGAAATGACATACATCGAGTATTGAACATAAATACATCAGTATTGAACATAAATACATCAGTATTGAACATAAATACATTGAGTATTGAAAATAAATACATCGAGTATTGAACATAAATACATCGAGTATTGAACATAAATACATACATCGAGTATTGAACATAAATACACCGAGTATTGGCATAAATACATCGAATATTGAACATAAATACAGCGAGTATTGAACATGAATACATCGAGTATCGAACATAAATACATCCAAAGCATTTTCTTACCTTACACCTTCACGAGGTTGTCTGTATACATCGCGCAGTCAACATGGTGTGCACGAACAGCAGAGTTGTACGTGCGTTTCATCATCACAATGTTACATCAACATTCAACCTGCATCCACCTCTTTCACTTACCTTGCACTTTCACAACGTTGTAAGTGTTCACAGCTGCAGCAGCTGCAACAGCCGTAGTCACCACACAGCACCAAATCAAAATCTTCATCATCGGCAGAATTTAAAAAAAACAGAGCCAATGTTCCTCGTCTCACAAATGTCTAAGCTCAGCAGCTGGTTTCATGTGTCGCACTTGAAGTAAAGTCCTCTAAGTCTTTTTTTCAGAATGATATTGTGATTTTATTTATCAGTGTTATAGGCTACGAGTAAAGTTGTTTGAGTTTTTCCTCCTCCATGCGTTAATATTGTGACGGGAAGACGCAGAATGAAGGGAGATTTGCTTCTGGTTCTCCCCTTAAATAAAGTCAAAGCCTCGTAACAGTTTTGCTCAACTCTCAGAAGTCCGATAAAGGCATCGAATATCAACCATTTAATGCCACCATTAGTTCGTAATTTTTGTAGTTTAGCGGAGACGCAATTTTTCAAAATTGCCTTCTCTCTTGGAAACTAAAAATCGATGACGAGTGCCCAATCAACTTCTCGAGAACCCAAACCTGAGAGGATATCTCTCTGAATTTCCTCGAGCAGTTCTATTTGGAAGCGATATTTTTTTGTTGCTCTACACGCCTCATTTTGGGCACGAGACCGAGCTCAATTCTGGCCACGCTGCATCGAGGACGGCTCTGATGAGACCTGATGCCGTAGTCTGGATACAAATCCAACGCAACCGGGAGACAAATACCTCGTCCGGAATTGAGTTTTGTTAAGTCACTTGGTATAAATTGACTGAAATAATGATATCATTAATCTGTCTATTTAAATTCTTTTTCCCTGAAATGAATGCAGTCAGGGAACTCTATGATCCCAATGGGACAATATACGAGAAAATAACTTAGATCACTTCACAGTTCTCGTGATCCTGAGAAATATTCAATAAAATTCTCGAGCTCCAGGTCATATGTAAACGAACGGTGTATTGTTTGCTACAAAGGCGTCTAAAGATCTTAAGCTATAAGGAATCCTTAAAATTGTCTATGATAAAAATTTTTAGCCTTTGCGGAAGCGTTTCGAATATAGAAAAGTGCTAAAAATATGAGCAAGTCACAAAAACTTTATTCGTTAGGTGATCGTTAGAAATTTTTTCAATTAATTAAGAAAGACTATTTTACTTTAATATCGAGAAATGAGCCCAACAAATGCCAGGGTAGGATTTGAACGCGATCTGCCACGTGTGAACGCTGGGGAAGCGAGGGCACGGAGAACGATGTGCTTACAACCTCTCTCTGACGTCGCTGCAGACTGACTGAGGGTCATCTTCGGTGTCTCGGGGAAAACCAGAGCGAAGTGATGAGCACACCACAGAAATTCCTTGGAATGTACAGAAATTTCAGTACATTTCGTTAATTGTAAACAACATTTTTAAAATCAAAGATACATGTGCTTCACAAGAACATTCAGGCAAGCGTTAGTACACATTAAGAACTCGTGAGCTCATAGAGAATAGCACGCATTGGAAGCGCGTACATAAGGCGCCATGCTAGCCTTTCGCGTACAAAAACAATTATTGGGTTTGTTGGAGCCAGAATTTTGTCCGTCTCCGAGCGTCAACACTGATCATGGATGACCTGCAGAGCACGCCCTCTGCAGCGTCTTGGCGCCTCCCCTACGGCCTCCAGACCGCCTCTTGGGCACGCCTTCGTACCCTCTTCGGGATCGAGCAAGAAGCCGTGCTTGCGTTCGAGACTCTTGAATTTAAATTACGCTAAAGAATTCGGTGAATTGTGCTTTTTCATCCGCGATGGAACTTCAGCAACATCAATTCTGTTGCTGAAAAGTGGACTTGTAATTTCAAGAGGACTTGTGCACGCAGGACGGCTCTGGAGAAACTTTAATCGGATGTCAGTCGACTAGGACCACACCCACGGGAACCGAGAAAAAAAAAGGCAAAAACTTCTTTGGGCCTTGAGAGGCGTAGTGCTATGGTGAGAGGCACAGCGCCTTTGGCAACAATGCTATCACAATATATTGGCGCCTTTATTGACAACATGGTTATTGCACTCGGGTCAAAACAGCATCACAATACTGCCATGCAGGAATGATCTCGGGGAACACTCAGGTACTGAAATGCTGGGAGCAACTTCCGTAGATTTCAACAACAAACTGTGCAGGAAAACCTTACACGTATTTAAAAGAGGTAAAAGTTCATTTAGTTTCGGTAGCTGGAAGTCGTTAAGGATTTATCTGAATAATATGTAAATTCAAGGGATTCTTCGCCTCACAACTTACGAGAAAGGGAGTTTTTATTCAGTTCAGGGCTGGGCTTATCTGGAGAAAAGTAGAGGTTTTCAAAGGAAGCGATTTCAGCAAAACATGATTAAAAACTTTTTAAGCGTGGAAATGCTCCTTTAAGTATTCTGGCCCGTCAAAAATGGTTAGTACCGCCTTGTTCAACTGCTACACATGCACGATCACGAGGAAAAGGTTGACCGCTTTAGTACGAGAGAAGCGTAGTAAGATATCGGAGTACAATTGGGAGCAATTGTGCAGCGTTCTTCTAAAGTATATGAGTGGTTACGAGGCGTCTTGGATGTAGAAAAGAGAGGCTTCTCAGTTCTAACGCTTCCGAAACCTATGCTCTACTGAGAGTACCAGTAGAAATCGAAACCCAAAAAAGTTCATACGTTTTGGTTGGGAGGGTTGGGAGAGAGAGGGGGGGGTTGTATTGGTACTGTAATAAGAGCCCTGTCCGTCTATCCGAAACTTTCAGCGATGAGATGGGAGAATATTCCGTTTCAGTTGAATGCATCTATTCGACATTTCTAATTGTTTTTCCTTTTTCAGTAATTTAGAGGAAATAATGCGAGGTAACTTTTTTACGTATCCGTAATCCTATTTCATTATTGTTCCTAACCGGCAATCACGAATAAAACATATGCAAATATCAAGGAAATGGGAACTGTAACTTGGTAACTAGAATGCCTTTTATTTCCTGTACTACGTTTCAGTAAAATTATTTTCACGCGAGTTATTTACGACAGTTAATTAAAATTCCTCATTGAGTAAACGTTGCCGGAGAAGAAGCTGCCACAATTGATCAACAAGAGAGGCAGAAAAGATTGAGCAATAAACATCGAGGAGCTGCTGGAATTCATCAATGGCGACGAAGTAAAAGGTCCATTCATGCACAACGTACGGCTGCTCTACAGTGAAGTGATCCGCGACGACGAGATGTTGCAGTTAACTTCAAATTTCACAAGGAAATACACAAATATCAGCTGAGGAAGACGGTGGGTGAACTGTTTTCGTTTTGATTTGACACGTCACAAAAAATCCGCCGGTTTGGAGGGGGGCAGCTTTTGCCATGCCCATGTGCTAACGCTAGGACAGAGTCTGGGGTGTCGCGGCAGTGCAGGGTAAAATGATTTAGTCTATTTAGTCTGGCAAACTGTCGAGCTGGAACACCGACAGAGGTTTGTTAGTCTATTGCCTTCGCTTTCGGACTGATGAGCAAGGCATGAATCTAGGATGATAAGCCTCAGAACTTTGTGGAAAAAGAAAGAAAGATAAGTGCGTGACGTAATAATCTTATCATTTCCCTATTATTTTTATTGAGTTATGAGAAATAAAATTTTTATAAGCCAAAAGTGCTTCAAAACTGTGCATTGGTAGCGAAAACTATAAGAAATATTTGTGACTCATTACAAGCTTCAGTTGGAAAATAACGTTCATTTTATACATTCTAAGATAAAATACAGTAAGCCCCCGTCATTTTTGACTAGACGCGCGTCCTACTGTTGCTTATTTTGCAGTTTTTAATTAGCCTGGCAGGTAAGGACCAGTGCTGGCCCGTTACGTGAGGCTGCTTCGAGCTTGTCGTAGGACGCTGAAGGCCGTCCTGTCGTCACCAGAGTCCTGTGACGTCACAAGAGTCCTGTGACGTCACAAGAGTCCCGTGTTACAGGCCACAATTGTGACGCGCTGTGACTGAGTTGGAGGACATGCAGTGATCAAGGTCTGCGATATCTTTCCGGGCCTTCTTAATATTCAGAACTCGAAATTTAGTGAGGAATTCAGTATTTAGCATTTGGGGAAGTCATTATTTTGCACTACTCGGTATATGTATTCAGTATTTCCGTAAAATTATTCAGTAAAGTATTCAGTATATAGTAAAGCACTCAGCATCAAATAAAGTATTGAGTATTCAGTTAAGAATTTCTGTGAGGATCCACTTGGTCTTTTAAGAGTCTTTTTCCGCACAGTCTAGGTCAAAGTCCAAGTCAAAGTCTAAGTCTAAGTCAAAGTTTACATAAGTCTAAGTCCAACTCCTTCAGCGAGGTAGAGACCTGCGGCGGCATTTTGGCCATTACGAGAGGCTTTACGTAACGAGAGATGGAAATTATGATATTGTCAGCACTTCCCTGAACTCCCAGGACGCTAATTTCCACGGTGCCAATTTCCAGGATTCGAATTAGCCGAATGCTAATTTTTCGGTTATCAATTTCCAGGATGCTAATTTCCCCGATGCTAATTTCCAGGATACCAGTTTCCGTTACACGAATTTCCACTGAAGGAATTTTCCGGAGGTTAATTTCTCATTTGGAATTTCCATGGTGCTAATTTCCGGCACACAAATTTCAAGGGTAATAATTTTCAAAATACAAATTTAAAGAATGCCAATTTCCTGGATACTAAATTCCAGAATACCAACTTCATTCACACTATTTCTGAAGATACAGAGTTCCAGTATGCAGAGTTCTAGTATGCAGAGTTCCAGTATGCAGAGTTCCAGTATGCAGAGTTCCAGTATGCAGAGTTCCAGGCTGCAGAGTTCCAGGATGCAGAGTTCTAGGCTGCAGAGTTCCTGTATGCAGAGTTCCAGTATGCAGAGTTCCAGGATGCAGAGTGCCAGCAATGCACGCTGCACAGCTGCACAGTCTGCCCCCAGCAAGAGGTGCTCAACAAAAAACACCAAGAACAACAGCGAGGGAGCCAAACATGCGCAGTCTGTGAGTCGTTCTAGTATTTTAGCAGCTTAATTCAAAACTGTTTCCTCTTTTTCCTAATTTCCTTCTGTCATGAAATTTTCTTCTCAAAAATTTGGTTTTTATTAAGATATTCAAACTTGAAATTAATATTTGCTCAAGAGTCTCCAGACGTTTTAGCTTGCTGAACCCTTCACTCCTTAAATTATTTTCTAGTCGCCAATCACTTTTTCAGTTTCAGTAAATTTTCCCTCGAGACCAGCACGTTCCTGCGACACCGCGTGTGAAGTGCAGACAGCAGGGCAGCGTCTCCTGGCAGCGGCCTGCATTTCGTTTGAACGAACACAAGGTGCAAGTGTGAGCACTTATACTTTTTTAGGTATTGAGATTACGGAGTCCCGTACGCGGGGAGTAGAGGTGGCGGCATCCACTTTGTTCTCAGTTTAGGATTTACGTCAAATCGACTCACCCTTCTGCCATTACGAGGATCATTTTCTCGTCATCTCCAGTGAGTATTGCTTCTCGACTTACCCGTAATTGTTCTCTCGCTTCATCCGTCTCCCACTGCATAATGAGTATCCATCCTAATTACCTAACTGACCAACGTATTTTTTAAAGTCATCAAGTTGAACTAATCCTCTTGCGCTTGCAGCACATTGTCTGACACAAATTCGGCATCTTATTTTGCAAGAATTTTATCTCTGCGTTTTTCCCCACAGCAACCCATGACCCTTCAACCTTCCCCAACTTTTCCTTCAGTGTTCCCTAATTTCTTCGGTCATCACCAGCTCCCCGAGGCTTTCCCCGCCTTTTACTTTTGCCCTCCCCAACTTTTCCTTTGGCTTCCCAAGCTTTTCCCTCTTTTCTCCCTAAGTAACCTTATTTCTTTCCCCCGACTCTTCAAGCCTCGGTCCTCCATTACTTCCTTCGCTTTTCCCGCACATTCCCCAAGAACGAAGAAGAAGGGTTCCTTCCCCCAACCCCCCAAACCTCGTCCCCCCGCGCCCCACATTTCTTCACACCGCCTCGTGAGAATTATCGCCCTCTTTTTCTTGGATTTCGACAGCCAGGCTCGATAGCGGGGCGCGGCGGCCCTCAGGTGCTCCCGGTCGGTGCGTCCAACTCGGACGTGGCTTCGAGGCTGACCTTTCCTACGCAGGGGTCGCCCCCGCCAGGGAAGAGCTGTGTATTCTGTCGTGTGGACGGGGACCTTTGTTTAGACGGAGTCTTTCGCGTGGGTGCAACAAAACTTTACTTGTGTTGTGTTTGTGGGCTAAAACTATAATTTTACCTTTCTTTGCTACAAAAAAAAAGAAAAAACTCGTTTGAATTCCGGAATTTGCTTTTGTAATCAGGTCAGTGAAGTTTCAAAGTTGCACTTCTTCCTTATCATTCCATTAATAAATACAATAGATATATAACACAGGAGAAAACTTCCATAGGAATGATGGGCTTTTTCTACAAGTTCTGCAAGAAAAAAAAAGAGCTGAAAAGGAACACAATTGTCAGGTGTAAAACTCTCGTCATGAGGCGTGATGAGAAGCAGCTTCTGTGTGTTCTATCAGTCTCAGCTCAACAGCCTCACAGAAATTCAAGCGAAATAATTTCTGCCAACCTACCGTGCAGTCATACATTCTTCGGAAGCAGACGAACACGTTCGCACTTCCCACAAAATTGACCACAATGCATCAAAGCCGCGTACCAGCAAATCGAGAATCTCCGTGTGCGATCATTGGAGTCTACGACGGCAGCCTTCCCCTCTGTCTCGTGCCACACAGTCACTGAGAGACGGTCCCCGCGTCCCCTAGAGCTCGCCAGTGAGTCGTGACTTTGGCCCTGGGCACCCGCACTCTGCATGACTTTGGGCACCATGACGACCTGCATCAGAGGGTGTGATGACCTGTTTCACAGACTATGATGACCTATTTCATGATCCTTCATGATAATCTGCTTCAGAAACCTTTATGATGTCCTATAAATTAAGGACAAAGGTTATCGCAAACTTATTAATTGATGCCATCAGATTGAACATGTTGCGTAAAAATCCCTTCGTCTTTCAAAGTCTCGAACCCTCAGCCTTAACGTCCAAAGTTAAGGCACTTAGCCCTTGGGCCACGACAGCTCGCGGGGGAGGGAGGCCCAAAGTTGACCAGCCTTCAGAGAAACGTGAAACCTGCCGCTGAATGATCTGGTCCCTTCTTGCGCGGTGGTCAAAACTTGACTAGTTATTTATATAAAACAATAGACCAAGGAGAATAATATAAAGTGGCTGCTCACACCTGCCGCGGCAGATCTATGTTGAGGCTGGTGAGGCCTGAACATAGTCTGTTCTTACACCTCTCGCCACATTACGAATGTTTTCATCGCTGCATTGCGGCTGATAGAACAAAAGAAAAATTAATCAAATATTTCTCGATTCAAAAGCGGAAGCCAATACACTTCTGCGTACGATATTTCTACGATGATTCACAACAGATTGCTTCTAGATGATCTACAGGTGACTAATTCAAGATGATTTACAAGAGATTACCTCAAGATGATGCGCAAGAGATTACCTCAAGATGATCCACAACAGATTGCTTCAAATGATCCTCAACAGATAACTTCATGCTGATCCTCAACAGATTATTTCTCAAAAATAAACCTAGTTTTTACAATGGTATTATCGGACTCTGGTTGATAGATTCAAGTCCCGGTTGGACAGACCTGGCGAACAGTAGAATATTTTGTAATAACTGGTCAAGCGTCAGAAAAGGCCAGGTAGGAGAATGAAGTAGAGGGACACCTGGGAAAGGGATAAAAAAGAGAGACGGCCAAGAGAAGAGTAAATGAGGAACACGTAGGAGAGGGGAAAACATGTGAGAGAGGGAAGAAGTGAGGGACAAAAGAAGAACGAAGAGAAGGATAAAGAGAGGGACAAAGTTAGAGAACTAGATTGATGAATGACGAGAGAAATAAATAGAGGTTCGAAGAAATGGGGACGTAAGAGAGGGAAGACAAGCACCACAAGCAAGGGATTCAACACGAGGAGCAATGTACATCACACGTCCCGACTCTAAGGCTGTACTTAGGAAAATACGCTTGTCAGAACTCCTGACGTGTCAGAGGGTGCACCGTCTTACTGAAGGTGAAATCATCTTTAGTCAAATTGTTCTTCACTTCACGAAGAGCAGTAACCAAAACTGTATCCACGAATGAATTCGAATTCATTTTCTTGCCCTCGGTAACGAAAATGAGGGACTTGAATCTCTTGAATACATCCATCCAAACTTTGACAGAGGCAGGCTGTAGACGGCGATAAACATTTCTCTCACCATCTAGATTGCCACAAGGTTACTTTCTTAATACTCCGTAGGTCTAAGGATTGAACTTTGTCTTTACTGTGAACATCTTTTAATCAAAAAATCAACCTATTCTCCCCGCGTGCCATCCTTCAGGAAGTTCAGAAGAAGATGAACTTTGGTGACTCATCTCAGTTCATAGAGATCAGCGAGCTGTTGACTCTCCTTCAGCTACAAAGGAGAAAGCTTGAGGCCAGTTTTAGCTATGGTCCCCATAGATATTACATTCATATTTATTTACCACGCCATTTCCTTCATGGATAGCTTCAGATTTTTCCAGACCTTCTCGCTCACGGCCGTCATGGCTGCGAAGGTGCGAGCTGAGTGCGGGCACCCACCGCCGCAAGCACAGGATTTCACCGCATTTTGCTAGTTGGTGATACTGAACTTCGACTCTGCCACCCGATGAAACTCAAGAATAGCCTAGCCTTTACGCATTTCCGTAAACTGAATGAGCAATTTTGAGTAAATAACTTGTGTGAGAATGAAGAAATAAACAAGCATATAAATTAATTATGTTAACATAACTTCATCGTACAAAAAATGGTCACCTGCTACTAATACGGTGTAGGACCTCCACGAGCACGAATAATGGTGGCAATTCCGAGAGGCATCGAGTCTACGAGAGCTCCAATGTTCACCTGGTCGATTTTAAGCCCCTCTTGTATCGACTGATCTCGTTGTGCGGCCACAGCACGTGGAGAATCTTCTCGATGCCCTAGATTGTCGTTCTGGATGGTCTCACAAGTTCACTATTATTTTCATATTTGGGTAGTAGTTAGCTGGCCAATTTAAATGCCTGATATATCCTGAATGACCATTATGCCAATTAAAGACAGTTCCAGCTCAATGTACCTGGCAGTTGTCATACTGAAAGATGGACAAAGCAACATGCCTTTCCTCATTCACATAGCGCGTAAATGACAAGACTCGGTTATCTATATACATAGCAGCTCAATATAGCCATGCTAGTTCAATTTAACAGATACCTCAGCAAAACAACCCATTTCTGTGTCGTTGAAACAGCCCCAGAACCTGACATATCCTTTCCTCGTATCTCCCCTGGCTCATAGGTTTCGTTGCAAGCTTTAATGAGGTCCTCAATGAACACTTTGGCGGGCATCATTGACATAGAGACAGAATAGGGATTCATCTGACTACATGCCATTCCTCCACTCTTCTACAGTCCAGTGTGCGTGTGCTTCAGTCCAGTTTAAATGAGTGGCTTAGTGCACAGGAGTTAACATCGGCCGTTTACGAGACACTTTGCTCCACATGTCCAATGCGTGGAGTTCTCCACGAAAATTCTGTTCAAAAATAGGAACAAGACCATCATTGACTTTAAGCAGTTGGTCCATCCCTGGTTCAGGCGATTCAGGTCTACAATTCGGGACGCACGGCGGCGGTCCCAATCGGTTAGAATTTTCTTCCGACGACAGTTTAGCTTGAAATTACCCTACGGAGCGGATTGTTTTTATATTTGGTAGACCCACATAACAGTTTGGCATGAAACGCCAGTGAATTTCGCTGCTTCTTACCCTGGGTGTCCTTTAGTTCGACCAAATGCAATAGCTCCTTTTTGCCATTCTGAGACATCTTGCTTGCACCCCATCGTTGTGGAGCAACTAAGGAACAAGTCTATACATTGCCAAGTCTAAATGAACACTGTCCTGTACTTGCATATAACCCAAACTTCGGTTACAACTTTGAAAACCGTTTCATAAATATAGTAAATAACCGGAACTTACAACATAAGTGATTGATTTTTTACCCGGGAACTTACAGGACGATTTGAATTTATATTGGTTTAAAGTTGAAAATAGGTCTGAGAACTTTTACTGCACCCTGTGCCAACAATTGGACCCCAAAATGCAATGGAACCCAAGCGAACAACAAACCCAACCAACAACACAATCGGCGCAACCAAGCAAACAAAGGAGCCCCAACCAACAACACAAACAGTGCAACCAAGCAAACAAAGGAGCCCCAACCAACAACACAAACGGCGCAACCAAGCAAACAAAGGGGCCCCAACCAACAACACAAACGGCGCAACCAAGCAAACAAAGGAGCCCCAGTCACCCTGAGAGGCCTTACGGAAACATTGAACAAAAGATCCCTCGCGCACGTAACACTTCTCTCCCCCCTCCCCCTCCTTCACCCTCACCTCCCCCTCCGGGGGGTGGAGGCTGCTGATTTTATTGTAGCAGTCGCCGTTGTGCCTAATTTAAACATTCGGCCGATGGCCGGTCCATTTGGGCGGGCCGATAACGGGCCTTTACGACCGGTCATCGGGGGGAGGATAGTCCGGGCCCCGTCTGCGGATATTCCCTGCCCACGTTTGGGATATCCAGCGTGGATGTTAACGGAAAGTAATCAGCGGATAATGTTAAGTCTTTTTGTTTCAAAATTATTGCACTACTAACAGCGAGGAAATTTTTTTGCCCCCTATATAGAATCAGATTTATGGATTGGAATGGATAAATTATGATTGAGTGAATGAATTATCGCGTAAAGAGTCGTTCACATCTCAGCGGGCGCACTCGTCCTAGTTTTGAGCGTAACAAGAATTCCAGGCTAACCTTCGCTTCTAATATTATTTTTGACAGTGTTCTCTATAGGGTTAAAGCCCACGACAAATTGTTGTCAATTAGGTTTCTCTCGGGAGTGCGAAGTCCACTAGGTGAGCCCATTAAGGATAGGTATAATCAGCCTGCCTTTTTCCCGGAAGTACGAGAATTTTATGATCACTTTGCCACGGGGGTCACCGTCACCTTATGACTGTGGACTGGAGGCACGACGAGCTCGGGAATCCTACCAACACTTCGTGGAGCGCCAAGTCCCTGCTGCGAGAGTGCTGTGCGGTGTGTGTTTCAGCATATGTCTCTTCAAACGTGGATTTACTAGCCGCATCTCAACTAATCGTTCTAATGCGTACTTTTTCGACTAGTTGTTCGACAAGTCATACTTCAAAGAGAAATTTGAAATTCCGCTCCGACTAGTTACTCGATAACTAGCTGAATCTTCACTAGCAATCTAGGAAGTGAAAGTGCAGGTGGGATCTGAACTAGCGCTCGGTACTTTACGTGTATTTACTACAATAATAAACTAGTCGCAATACGACCAAAATAATAAAAAAGGATTCTGAAACGAAACCTATCAGAACTTTTTTTTTCATTTCCGATGTCCAATGGCATAAAAATTCACCACACGCGTTAACCAGTGTCTTCCAGGTCAAAAACTCCGCATTTCTTACGATGAAAAGTAACAGCCTCAATGCTCTTGGTTCTGTCCTGATATATTCGTGAATGTTCGCACAAACCAGGATCCCGAAACACCTTTTGGGTCAAATACCACGACACGGCAAGCCGTGTCGAACGCACTGAAGGCATCTTTTTCAAACTGAGGCAACCGCGGCCTTGCAGCGTTGGGGCCTTCTGGAGGCAGCTCAGTAATCACGGACTGCTGCTGCATAGACGTGCTATAGTTAACGTGGTAAGGGTACATAAATTAATCATGCAATTATATGACAAACGCGGGATTCTGAGTTTAACACTTTACTTCGCCCTCAACGTATCGTGCCCGATTCAGTTTCCCTGAAGTGATGGACTCTCAGCCGCAGCTACCTTACAATTACTTTCGATGAATCTACACGCTCTCCATCAATACGCGTCTGGTAAAAACGCACTAGGCAGTTTAATCGAAATTATCACACCTGATAATGGTTGTTTAATACGGAGAGATCAAGAAATGACGAGTTAAACATCACGTTTCTTAATGAATCCAACTATTCACGAGTTCACTCATGTAAAGTTAAAAACTCAAGTTGGGTAAAAAGCCTGACTTCTCCGGGGACGTTTAACTGAACTCCGCAATGAAGACCTGCATTCGGTCGTTTCAGATCCCCGTCGAATAGAATTCGTATGTGCGAAGCCGGCGAGGAAGTTGTCCCTGCAGAGTCTGCTTTGAGCCAAATTCTTTCTCGAGGAGACGTGCCTCTTGGGTTTTAACTGTCCAGCACAGCTCGTACGCGCACTTCCTATATGCAACTTCTCCGTTCTGGTGGTCCACATCGCGACTCTGGGGCAAATTCAAATACATGCATAGAGGATACCACGATTTTTAGTTTCAAGTCCGTTACATTAAACGCCACCCTAATTTAATCCTATCGATCCATTCGTTATCGTCTTCGTCGAGAAGAGGGACAGGAACAAAAGGGGACCTGAAGTTGCTAATCTCAGCGGCGAGGGAATCCACGAAACTACGGCGTGGTTTTACTCTTTTTACTCAACGAGTTCATGTTCCTTCCTGAAAACGACCCTAGTTGCACGCAAAGTAAACGCAGCCTCTGGGCCAAAACTTTCAGGTGCGCAATGGATCATCCCTCGAGGCACCGCTGTGCATCGAGCGGACCACCGCCGCCAGGCGATGGCCGCAGCTTGTCTGCACGAGCGTGGTCCTGTATGGAACTTATCAGGCGTCTAGCCAATTCTCTGAAAATCCAGACTTGTGAACCATTTCTTGCGATTTTCACGCGCTCCAAGCCTTCTCTACATAACAGGTATCTGTCGATGGCGTCAAGTTATGATAAAACAATTTTTACCTATGGTCGTTGGAACCGAGGGAATTCCGTTTTCAAGTTTAGATATTAATTTGTTGCAGATTTTCGACGAGTCTTGGTATGCTAGATTTGCCCGTTTTGCAGTCTTATTCTATCATGAGCAAGAAACTTTTACATTAAAACGCTACATAAATGTATACTTTATAACGTCTCCCCTCAAACTCCGTCAGAGTTTTTAGAAGTACAACTGATAAGCTGCACTCGAGTCTGTGTGCCATGTCGCCTGGGCCAGACATTTCTGGTTTCAGTTTTCCGACACGCACATTTTTCACTTCATTTAAATTCAAATTTCATGGCGAGCGCGGGAGAATTAATCAAAACTTGGACAGTATATATATTTCAGAATACAAAACCAAAAGCCAGTTTATGGTGAACTACAGTAGACAAGGACTATTCAAGTCCTTTCTCTAACGAAAAGTAAAAATTAGAGAACCTTCATCAATTTTAGTTCCCTTCGTCTTTCTTTCTGGGCCCCCTAACGTTGATCTCCCTCAAGCCATCCCTGACCGTGACAGCCCCCGTCGCCCGATCGTACAGCAGTTCGACCACATCAGACGACCTGGTCGGAGTTTGTCCGGCTCCTTCCGTCTCTCCAGAGGCTTCGTCGCAGGGCTCCTCTCCTGCAGGCTTGGGCACGGCCTCGTCACCGCCTTCCGCCGCAGCTTCGTCCTTCGAAGTGGAGGGCGACTCTGTGCCCTCGGCACCACCGGTCTCCGCAGAGGGACCAGGGGACTTCGCATCCGAAGCCTTCGGAGTTCGGTCTCCCGATTTGCCCCAAGGGACCGGAGTAGAATCACGAGGGTTCCTGACCCCGGCTGAAGGAAACTGGTCGGTTCCCAAGACCTTCGTGAAGAACATTTCATCCTCAGGCTTACCGGTGGCACACTTCATGAAGAACATGTGGCTGTCCATGTTGATGTACTCGCCACAGTGCTTGCACATGCCCTTCCACGACGGCATGTGCCCCTTGACCAACATGTAGGTGCAGCCCGTCCTTGGATCCGACACAGGCTTCGGGCAGAGGGAGATGCTCCGGCGTTTAGGCACCATTGAAGCTGGGGAGAATGCATCAAAATAAATGTACTTTGAAAAATTACGTTTCAATAACATATTGAACAGGGGAGTTCAAGCTTGGTCCCATCCGAGACGATGCTTTTGGCAACAGTTTGTAAGTGACAGGTGTAACAAGTCGAGCTAATTAATCCAGATTTCCACACGAAATTGGACAGGAAAAGATTAACCAATGAACAGTGAACTGATCGTACCGAGATGGTCACGGTCAAGCACGTCAAAACTAAACAAGAAATGATTCACATATCGCTTCCTAGAACGCAAAAATCTGTGAAAGGTTTCGAACATTACAAATTCGTACATTTTAAGGATAGACAAAAAAGTTTTAAATCCAAATTTGTGTTCGAACGTTACTGAAATATTCAATCTCAAAACTTTCACTGATGTTTTATGCTAACCAAGCCATTTTCCCTAAACGTTATGAAAAAGATTCACATGAATTACTTCACGCCTTTCACTGGGATTAGGCACAGAAGGAGGACCGCGCGAGTTTCTCGAAGCAATTTTTATAAAAAAATTATAATTCTGAGTTACCTCCGAGACGCCATAACACGCAAGTCAAGTAGATCAGTTGGTTTTAAGTTCAGCAACACGAACTGTGATACAGGGAGGGGGTGGGAGAAGCTGAAAGACGTTAAGTAAATAAATGTCAAACACAGTTTCCCCCCACACAGGATTACCTGCGTGTAGAAACTGAATTGGTACAGAAGAGAAAATCGAATGAGCAGTGAAAAAGTGACAAATATGGAAAGATGTGAAGTATGCTCGAGAATTTACGTCCTGAAAGCCTATCCATAGCTTGGTAAGCTACCCTCCTTAGGATCGCTACTACCCACAGCATACGCAAGGATGACCTTGCTAAGCCCAACCATCTCCATCATCCTATTCTTCAGGACGGGAATTTAAGTTTCCACTATTGTGTTAGTACCTTCGACGCACCGAGTCAAGTGTAAGTTCTGCAGCCCACGTTGCGTCATCAGTTCCTATGAACGAACCGTCATTAATCCGCGTACGAAAATGAGAACATGTAGGGTACGAGTTAAACCTAATAGACCGACGTAGGAAGGTTTTACCCTTCGAAGTCTCAAACCTTGAAGCTCCGGAAATTCAAAGAAAAGCGCTAAAGCTGCTTCGAAATGTACGTCTTTCAGCCAGTTAATTTTACGCAAGTAGGGTATAACGTAGCAATGTCCCGGCCAAGTCCCGACGATTCTCCATTTATCTCAGGACGGCATCTCTTTGGTACAGAATTAGAAGACTGCGGTCGTCTCCAGTGAACACCGTTTTGTTTTCTAGGCATAGACAACCACCGGTCCCAGCAGACTACCTGGATAGTCGACCGTACTCTGCGGTATCAACCAGAACGGGCGTAGAGTGGCGCAGGAAGCATTCGTGTTGCCGAGTAAATAAAGTGTCGAGAAACAACGCCAGATCGGTTGATTGCTGGAATAGATTTAGTGCTCCATGCGGTGGACGTGTGTGCGGCAGAGTTTGGAATGCGAGTTCAGTATATAAATGACATCTACATGTTCATTTACCTCTACTAATGATTGGTATAAAATTTCGGCATATGAAATTTTCTATCCCCTTCGACCCGAAATGACACCAAATTTCTCCCTACAACTCTGATGACACGGCACAAAGAAATCATGTGACTATTGAAGTTGATGTCAATTCAACTATTCTTTAGTTTTAAAAATTCATCCAAAAATTGCAATTTTCATCTGTACTCTACGCTGAAACATTTCTTGTTACTTTGAATGCAAGTGACAAAGCTAGCTAAACCTTATCAAAGCTTGGTCGATAGGTGCAAAATTACCAAGGTTCACTCTATCGACTAATATATTTGAATATATAAATACTCACACCGAGACTGCCGCCCTTCTATAGTCTTGCGCTCTGAAGTCCCTCTGCTGAAGTGCGTGAAGGAAGTGGCAGAGGATTCCTTGGGTTCTTCCTTGGGATCTTTGGCTTCTTCCTTGGGATCTTCCTTGGGATCTTCTTTCTTAGAACTTCTGGAGGCCCTCGAGCTCCTGGACGTGTCCAAGGAAGATTCCTCTTCGTCATCGTCGTCGACAGAGAGAGCCGAGTAGGCAGCAATGAAGTCGTCAAGCTTCTTGAAGAAAGCATCGCTTTCTTCTTGAGATACTCTATCATCCCTGAAAAAGTGGTTACATGAATTCCATTTCCTTCCTGAGAATTAGCATGACTAACAACAGGACAGCCTTACCTGCTGAGATATGGGCTTTACATTCACCGAAAAAGGAAACTGCCAGGGTTTCCCTAACCTGTACTCCACCAGGCGTTGATTCCTCGGGGTTTTGAGATCGTCCGGCGGAGTAATGGGTACACGAGAATATTACCCTGAAACTCGGGAAATGAAACTGGACAAGGTCATTCCCGTAGGAAAACCTTACAGGCTCGCCAAGACTACCTCGCTCATGATATTTTTACAATGACTTTCAAGTAGAGGCCTACAAGAACTAGACATGGACACCGATTCAACCTCTCCATACGTCAATAGCGGTAGTGCCTAAACTCGCTCGACCTACCCACGCCCCACTACTGCACCTCTAAAGGCTCTTTCGTTAAGAAAAAGCGTACTTCTACGTCAATATGGCAGACGGCGGCTGCCGCTCCTGGCCCGCCTGCTGAATCAGCTGAAACAGCGCTACTATATATACAAGTCTGCAGCACGTGCCTAGAGCATAGTAGGTGCACACATCTACACATCTACACATCTACACATCTACACATCTACACATCTACACATCGTAGAAATGCCAGTTTCGTACGCGGTTCAGAAATCGAGCGAGTCAACTTTCAGTACCCTTCAAGTTCACAAGTTTTACCTGACGCAGTGGAAAGACTGCGCCAAATTGTATCACATACGTTTAACAAAGACATGGACTAAGCCTCGCAAGAAACCGTCATCGCGACATTTACGTAACGACACTCCCACCAGGAACGGGAGGGAATTACACAACACCCCTTTCCTGATGAAATAAAACTGTTCATGGTTTTTACTTCCAAGTTATCCTCAGCTAGGCTTGCTAACCACATTCCTGCATATAATGCTCAAGATGTTTCTAACCTCTACAGCAATCGGTTCCCGAACTCAACAAGTAGTTCCGTACTCACAGTTACCTGGTGGTCTCCTTTACCTTCATTACTTTGAGTTTGTCCCATGCAAACGTATATTCCATCAAGAGTACACACACATTCCACAATGGCACAAATCTTGGATAAACACTGGTGTTCAGTCTACCCTCCCTAACTTTATTCGTTACAGTACAACCTACAACACCACACCCCAACTCCTCCAGCCCCCGTCACACTACTCACATGACGTCACGCGCTCCGTCGATGTTCCACCTGGTCAGAGATCGCCAGCAGGAAAGCTGCAGTGGACGCCAATCCGCTGCCTAATGAAGGCACTTCGAACAGCTGAAGGTGGGAACGCGCAAGCAATTTTTCATTTTAGGGTTTAAGAAAAAAGGAGAGAATTTTCATAAAATAAGCCGTATCTTCACCCAGTAACTTCAGGGTCCATTTGAAGCCGATTTCGAAGTTAATTCTCTGGCTATTTTTTACGCTTGTCAATTTTGTTTTCCATTGTATATTTAAAAATTGAGAGAAATCTTACGATCGTCTTTTCCTTCTCCAATTTATCCTAAACAAGACTTAGACTGATTTTATTTTCTTTATAATTATACCGAGGGCATTTTACATCTTGAATACACATGAGCACATTTGCATTTAATTTTTGTGACTTGAACACTCAGTGTATTATTAAATCTATTTTTGATGTATTTAGTACCTATACACGTGCGATCTGAACTGACCACACAATTCGAATTATTTCGAGCCGATCTTATTTTGGTCGTAACATATTTATAACTTATTCGTGTCATTTCACACTGCCTCTCCCACACAACATGTAGGGTTCAGAAAACATGGCTCCCAGGCAGCTGCTGGTTGTCAAGTATTTATTGCATGTCCTAACGCTGAATAGCACTTAAATATGTCAACGTTGTTCACCATAAACATTGAAAACAAATGAGATGTCTAAAAAAGATCCATGGACACCTAGAGTAGTTAACCGTGTTTTCGAGAGCTTATAGGTCACTTTTTCTTGCATGTTTTTAGTATTTTTATCATCAGTGTACGTATTTGATTATTTCTTTACTCTAAAATGATGTTTAACCATCCTCCTCACTGAATAATTCATCATACAATCGATTCATCATACAATCAATAATTCATCATACAATCAATAATTCATCATACTGAGCTGCGGAGGCCGACAGCTAATGCACTCTTCATGTATTATGATCAGACACTAAATCTAAAAGTTTCACAACAAGCGATCTGGTTATAAAACCCCGCGGTGAATCTGGAACCAATATACATTTTTCGACAAGTTAACGGGTGATCAGCGATTCTTCGATTCAATTCTATGTGTAGAAATTCTAGTATCTCGAAAGCACGTATTCATGCATTAATTTCCACTGAAACTATTCGACAAGCATTCTTAGAAAAGCAGTGTCTGTTTGATCTCTCTGGCACATCTGCGGAAAGATTTCTTGAAAAATAATCCGAATTTTGATCTCCTTCGAAGTTAATCAGCGGTCATCCCACCAAGTCAGCACTTCAGGAGTCTTGTGAGTGCTGTGCGTGCGCACTGACCCACAAACAGTGAGTAATTTGGCCTCAATAATCGAATGCAACCACACTGAATGATGTCGAAGATACATATCCTAATTTCACCAGATGGTATAACATTTAAAAATATGTTTTAAAGACCTTTATCTCGTGTATTACGAATTTCA
This sequence comes from Orchestia grillus, assembly GCA_014899125.1. Classification (NCBI taxonomy): domain Eukaryota; kingdom Metazoa; phylum Arthropoda; class Malacostraca; order Amphipoda; family Talitridae; genus Orchestia; species Orchestia grillus. The sequence goes on from VOMN01036994.1 coordinate 21,897, forward strand.
TTGGGGGAACACCTTCAGTTTGTTTTCAAAATAACCATGCAAATTTGAGTTTCGGGAATTAACTCTGGCCTAATTCATGCCTTGAAATTCAGCGAAACATCCGATAGAGAATACGCTTCTCGCTATTTTCACGTTAATATTAACATAACATCACACTGTCGCGATGATTTTATTAACCGAAGGCTGAGTAAAAGCATCAAAGTGCCATGCACTCTCGTGTTACGCGGGAGAAATCGTAAACAAGTATAGTCTAAATTTTAACGAAACTGATCGAGAGCAGTTGTACATAGGTCTCAATCCAGGATTATCAGTTGCTCACAGTTTGCATTTCTTCAGTGCTTAGGATTACCGTCTCTCTCTAGTTATCTACTACTTATCTTGTTCAGATTTACAAAGCGCTCGATTATGGTAAAAAATAAAACCAAACGATGCATCGGCAAGTCCGTGCGGCCTCTGTGGCATCCGCGGGAGAGGCGGAAATCTCTACGGCAGCCCTGCACCCATTGGAGCCTCTGCAAAAAAAACAACATTCGCCGTGTCTTGCCAGCACACCTTACGACCGAGCCAGTGATCACTGCACCCACACGGGCTGCCCGTCATCACTGCACCCACACGGGCTGCCCGTATCAGGAAACGTGAGAAGGCGTAGGCTTTCTGGAGTTCCTTATTTACAAGAAATATCTGTTGAGGGTTTACGCTAAGTAAATCGATTAGTTATTTTCGTTTGCGTTTTATTCAAATTGCTTCCGAGAGTTAGCACCTTGAGGCAATTTCTTTTACATTGACAATGTGTGAATATAATATGAACATACTCGTATATTCTTATTGTACGTTTGATGGCATATATGAATTGAAAACAGGTGTGGTAACCTCTGAATGAATGCAGCGCGCTAGCTTCCAGCCCTCTTACAATTTTCCATTAGATGTTTCACTACCAGCTCGAATTCACTTCGCGTTTGCGTAACTGATAAATGAAGTATAACACGTCCGTTGCCAACACGCTCTGCAGCGCTCGAACGGACGCGGTGTGCCAGTTGAGAGCACAGGGCGCAGTTCACACGTCGACCAATCGAGGAAACCCCATTTCATGCGTGAGAAAAATGCTGGCGAGGCATTGTTGTTGTACAGCCACGTCCCGAAATTACCCTCAGTCGTCCCCTCATGGAGCGCTAGATAGATTCCTGCCAACTAGCAATAGTAGTAGCAGCGGCGCAGTTTGCAGCGCTTCAGTGACTCCGATTATGTTGTGTTGCACCGAAAGAGAAGAGACCATTTAGTACGAAGAATAGAAAACAAGAAATATATGCACTAGGTGTGTTCCCACACAGGTTCGCCCGCGTTTTCTTCTTTCTGAACCATAAGTTCAGAAAGAAGAAAAACAAAGAAAAGATATAGATGTGAAATCTAAGGAAAGTAACTAGATCGCGAAAGATTGAAGTCCCAAGCCCGTTGATAGCTGACGTGACCCAATAGTGCCCCCTGGGATAGTCAGTCCCCATGGTATACGATAGACAAACTTGACCCTATTGCCTGGCTTATGCCAGCAATAGGGCGTGGACCAAATCAAGCAATAGGGCGTGGACCAAATCAAGCAATAGGGTGTGGACCAAATCGCTGCGAAACAAGAATTAGGACCGCCACGAGCGCCTGCCGCTCTGAGGCCTCCCACTGTGGCCGACAGAGGTGCGTCGTATTCCTCGTTTTCACATTTAGCCATCAAAATTAATGAAAATTTAGCCTTCACTTCAAAATTAAGGCCACCGCGCGAATTAACGAGCCGTGATTCAATGAAGGCCCATATTGTAAGTAGGAAACAAAAAGTTCGGGAGTGCGCAAATGGCCCTACATTTGTTATCCTCCAGTGCGACCTCAACCTAGGTTTGAGCTAAACGATAAAAATTCAAGGTTATACCATCTTTTCTAATGTCCCTCCATAACAGCAGGAACATTCGTGGGTCTGACGTTTCTGTGGAACACGAAAGTTTCCCGCAACATTCATCTCTCGCGCGAGACTGAAGCTTTGGCTCTGCGTACGGCGTACAGCCTTTGGAAAGGATTTACCTTAGTTCCATGCTGAAAGCAGCGAACGATTCGGGCTGTCCACTTTTTCTTCGCAATTTTTTGGCGATTACGCTACTCTTAGCGCTTCTCCGAATGCTGCGAGTATCATGGTGAGCGCCGGCTTTGAAATCCGTAGTAACTGGAGAAATTAACCTCAAACGACCACACCCTCGCGAGCTGTATAAAGTTCCTCATGGAACCGATAGAGAGCTCACGGATCGTGGCCGCAAGAGCTTTCTAGTTCACAAATGGGCCGGGGGACCTGAACGAATGTTCACACTTCCCTGTACGTTGCCGGCTCGAGGACAAGGGTTTCACCTATCGTGCCCACTCAGGACGCGGGAAATGGCGAGATTCCACCGCACTTGTCACTGATCCTCCTTTGAATCGTTGGCACGGCAACAAATAATCTCGTTACCGTTACGGAATGATTCGCGTGCGTGTCTACGTTACGTTAATGGGAATTTTATATAAACAATCTTCTCTTGCATAGTTTTAGGTTGCGCCTATGGCACAACACTCTAGAGGAGCCAAATCCATGGAGCAGTCTGTATGTATGGCTCACACCACCTGCAAGAAACCTTTGTACCAGGGTCAATAAAAAAAGTTACCGATTTGTCGCATGTTAATTTGATCATGAGGCTAGCGCACACCTGTTAGGTACAGGTGTGCGTAAACCAAGAACCTCCGACAAACATTTTGGCTTCAATTTGAAGGTGAATTCAATTAAAACCAGAGCGTCCGGCGCTGGGGTGTCTAAAGAGTAAAAGAACACACACAAAGTGTCGTCTGAGAAGTAAAAATAGTCATCAAGTTGCATGATGAATTCTAATTCTAGAGCTGACATGCGCACAATCAAATCGGAGGAAGAACACAAGACTTATTCTCTGCGCTTGTGTTTACTCTTCTTGGACTTCTTTTTCTTGTCATGTGCCTTAGGAGGTTCAGCCCGAGCGTCTTCGGGTGAAGGCAATTCACCTCTCCTGCTCCGCCTCGCACAATTGCAGTACTCCCTGTCCCTCCTGGGAACCATGTACCTGTCGTAGCGCTGGCTTTCCGGCGCTGGTCGGTACGGTCGGTAGGGGACGGCAGCTCCAGCAGAGTCCCCATAGGGGACCGGTGCGTAGCCCACGGTACTTCCTGCTGCAGTGGACACGGCACCCCCACCATGCGAGCCCTGGAAAGAGGACGTCGATTCAGCACCACAACGCCCACCCGCGGCAAAGGCAGTGGATTTAGTACCACGCCAACCCGCCGCAGAGCTGGACATCTCGGCCATTTCCTCCGGAGTGAGAGGGGGCGACTCCGTAGGGCCTCTGCCTCCAACGTAGTGCTTCAGAGCCTTGCGCTTGGTCGGCGAAGGAGTCTGCTCCTTGAACCGCGGCGACATCCGTTCAGGACCAGGATCCTCGTACTGGGGATCGTTGAAGTGGGACACGTAATTCCCATCGAACTTGGCCAGTCCGCCGCACGTCTTGCAGACGCCGGCCACGCTGCTGCCCACGAACACAGCGTGGACTTCGCCCTGGCCGCAGATGAGCCTGGGATCGCCGAATTGCTTCGACTTGGACCGGCGTTTCCGCGATTGCCGGGCCTCTCCTTCGTCCTTCTTGCCTGACGACGAGGAGAACTTCCCGTATTTCAGCGTCCTGCGAGCTGCGGCTGGAATTCAAGATTGGAACTTAGTTTTACACGAACCCATATCCTTGCTATGAGAAAGCAAGCAAACAATGGTCGGTTTGGCCTAGGGCTCGCGGTGAAAATCAAACTCCAATTCCTCTTTAAAAAGAAAAGCTTGCGAAGCTTTGCTCCTTCGGATTCTTTCCCTCCGAGAGGTTGCCCGAGTTTGGGTAGCGCGCGGTACGTTCTAGCGCGTCCCACACAAGCGAGGCCCAAGGGAACCTAATTCTTATATCAGACTGAGTTCAATCTGTTCAATGTAGGCGGACGTTTCCCCTTCCACGAGAAAAATATTTCAGCGCGACACCTCCGCAGGACAATAGGAAAAACATTACCTGACAAGCATACCTGACACCCTTCAGCATGTATTGGTCAAGATTAAAAATTTAGGTGACAAGCTTTAGATTCTCTAAAATTAGACCGGCATCTGCTTGGGTACTTCTAATGAGACATCGGCCACACAAATTAACGATCCTTTTCTAATTAGATGCACATTTCTCCCTTCTAAGATGTAACCAGTTTTAGTTTAAATTTCCAAGCCGATCTGAACATCACAGTCGTACGTGTCGATCCTGACTAAATCACAATGTGCTCAGGCTTTCCACATGAACGTGGTTACACAACATCGCGAGATCGAAACATTTTTTGGGACAACGCATCCCTGGTTCCTGACCGAGATGTGCAGGCGAAGCTGACATTCAAAATCTTCTCTACGCGGAGAGACTAGGTTCTTTATGAAAAATTATATGAAGGTAATTCAGTGGGAGATGAGAGGGCTCATAGGCAATTTACATTATTTTCTAGCAAAGATTAAACAACGGACTTTTCGATTTCTAGAAATGGTCTTCTAACAATTGTTAATTGTAACATTATTTCAAGCGAGGTAAAGACTGCATCAAAACTTTTAATGTGTTGCTAGGCAGTTGAGCAAGGACAGAGCAGCAAGTCTACTGTTGAAACACTATTTGATTTCGAAAACTAACCCACTTGTAGGACTGTACACTTCAAACCATTTCCGGCTAAAAGCTAAATTTCACATATATGCTCTAGTGTCCTGTATTTCATTTAGTTTTTAATACTTCCATCATGCACGACAATAAAAAAAGTCATTAGTTTGTTCATAGAATTTCAAATTATCACGGAATGGTCCTGAAATTTTGGCCCGAGAGTTAAAGAATACGGTCTTTATTGGATTGAACTCGTTAACTCATGACAGGCGATTACGACGGATGGTTTTTCATGTACTTTAATGTTTTAAAAAAGCTTCGTTCCGTGAGAAGGTTGCCATGACGAGTTCACTCCGTCAGACGGCAACCAAAGTTTCAATACCGGCAAATTATGAATTTTTACATTCGATGTTCTAATTGAAAAATTTCAGCCCAAACTGAACGCTGTCGCAGCCTTCAACTTTAAAATTTTTCAGATATACTCTCAAATGGACAGGTTTAACGTAGCATGTCAAAATTAGGCTAAACAAAATTTGTTAGAAGCTTCCCAACCTCACGGTCTGGCATCTCGTCAGTGAACAGGGGTTATTTACCATGAACCTTGGTAATGGTGGAATCTATCCACATGCGTTCCCACACACGATCCCAGTGCGCAGAAACGGCAAGTTGAAGAACTTTAATAGATTAAAGCCTTAAGCGAAGAATGCTTGAAGAATGAAAAAAAGCAAAGTGGGTACGAAAGATACAAGACCCGAAGGCCTAGCTCGAGCCCATGCAACCGAACATTGTCCTATCGTGAGGACGCCAGTCTCTGCAGAGACCATTTGTCTCCCTGTAGAACTCTAATTGGTCGATTGAAATCAATCCAATTCGAGGACCCTTCTTTAAATCTAAATTTTACAGCACGGTACCTGGTTTTCTCGGCGAACATTTAATGTTAAGATTCAATGGAATCGTATATTGGAACAACTCTTTCTGGCAGAATTTCTTGGAGTATGCTATTAAATGCTATCAAATATGCCCTGCATTTCAGTGAATGTTCAAATTAATGTAATATTGGAGTCAATTTTCACATTTTACCGGAATCTTCCCCCTCTGGAGACGCGTGGGGGAGCCTGACGACCTGCGACCTCGTAGCGGACACCACCTGAGCACCAAGGTCTTCGTAGAGACTCCTGAAGCTGGAGCCGTGGCCGCTCTCCCGGCCGGCGTCGGCCGACTGCCCTCCACAGGCGCCTTCTGGCCCGAGATCTTCCTCAGGGTCCGATAAGACTTCCGAAGGGTCAGACAGGGTCTGATCATCGTCGTCTTCATCGACCTCTTCGATCTCTTCGTCAACTATAAAAATTGACGATTTCATCAACTCTGAAATGTCGTCATCCATTGCACTGCCTGAAAAATTCATGGTGTGAAGAAATTGGTTCGAAGTTGTGTTCAGAGTCTGTTCGTACCTACTTCAGCTCTGAAGTAGAGAATCATATGTGGGACAGTCTCAGCGTTTTTATTAAAACTGGTAGGCCTATGCTTGCTCGAACACCTTGACCAAGATTCTCCACGCAGGTTATATTAGATGCCAACCAATATGCCTGAATTTAAAAATGAAGGATTTTGGATGCACAAGTTTTGTTACTCTATTTTTCTTTCTAAAAACAACTAGCTTATTCGAATAATGAACACAAATAGGACGAAAACTCTACAATTGTTTATACACGAGTGCTTCGGTTACATTAGGTTACATGATCGCGTGGACCATACGTGACCCACTCCGGAGGCAAAGTGTTACTTAGTATTTCATGGCTCCCTTCATTATAAGATTATGACCAAGACCCCAGTGTTCACTGAACACTCAACAAAGATTCGGGCGCCCACAGCGCGGTCAGCTTTAGATGAAGCTGAGCTACAAATGTTTTGCCCTGTAGATTCAGTTGTACAAAATTAGAGCCCCAATAGGTTCTTTCTGAACTCAAGGATATCGGTTCTCACCATGAAGGTGTTAATAATTTCAAGTCTTGTTGACAACTAGACCTAGCGAGGATAATTTTATAACTGCGAGCGAACGTAGTTTCTCGAACAGTTTGACCCTACGAGTTCCCGCCATTTGATGCATCAGCGCGTGAGAACGCGTCTCAAAACCACTTAATTACTTGCTCTTGTGTTGGCGCAGAAACTCAAAGGATTAACTTCAGTTTTAGTCATGGTAATTGTGACAAACCAAGCTGTGTTAAGAGGGCAAACGTGATGGAAGCAGGTTTACCTTCAAAATATGGAAGTCTCGATAATTAACACAGCATAACTGAAGAATAGCTTTACCGTACAGCATCCTAACGCGGGGAACGTATACACATTTGGCACACGCAGAGACCAACGTTGGCTATGGCGCTCACATAGAGCAGGAGGTTGTAACTTCGATGATCATTTAGAGGATTAAAATAAGTTCTTAATTTAAGTAGTGCACACTTCATTCAAGGCCTAGTTTATCCACGACAGTCCTATTACTCCTATATTGGACGAGGTGAAGCTAGTCTGTTTTCAGTCAACACAGTGATTAGAGGCCAGAGTACTAGAGACTTTGCATGGTAGTTGGAACGATAAATGCAAAGAGTTGCTTCAGCTACACAAGAGGTTTCAATGACGAGTTCGTGGCGCTTACAGACATCTGACGAACATTCTAGTTTCTGCCATAGCAGAGATACTTTGAAAAGTAGAAGCCCAGCAAACTCAGTCCTTCTGTACATCGATAGTCATAATAGACACACTGACATGCCAGACGATTCAACCCTCTTGCAAATGTTATCCAAGTAATCACATTTTATTCCACAACTGTTCACCCAGCCTACCATTCTCTAACTCGTGTTTTACTTATACCCTATATTATACAGAGACGTTTGCGTCGAAAGCTGAATCTAGTAACCACACGAGGAATTTCAGAGTCTCCGTGAGAATGCATATTCACCTCGACTGGGAGTTGTTGCAATTCATCCCAGTAGCATGAAGCATACATACCACTTCAGAACCACATCCACTGCAGTGTCATACTACACTAAGCACCGCATACCCCAGACACAGTATGCCAAGAGAGACTAGTCAGTGGACCCCGAACCGCCCCCGGGTCTGCGAACAGCGCGATGCCCCCGACCCAAATCCCAGCCAAATCACACCCGGCAACAGGTCTAGGGAGGTCCTCACACGGTTAGTTTCGCCACACTAATGCATCCACACTGCCAACGATAAGGCTCGTCACTATCAGATTTTGCCTGGGAGCAGAGGTCCGTACCCACGTGTTGTCTACACTCTGCTTTCAGTGGTATAAACCGCTAGAAATTTCGCTGCGAATTCCGTCTCGCGACTAAGTTGCACCCGTGAGTTGCTATTCCATTTTGATGCTCCTCGGAAAATGATCAGCTTCTAGAGAGTGCGATTTTCTCACAGGATAAATGGTTTGAATCTTTTCCTGGTTAGATGGTTTTATAATTTTACTGGTTCGATGGTTTGGTACCTTTGCAGATTAGATGGTTCAATATTAGGACAAGTCTGACGCTACTTTCTGACGCTAATTTCTGTTTTTGAACATCTTCTAAGGGCAGAAGCGCAATTTCACACGAGGATTGTAGCTGGGTGGACGAGGAAAGTTCCATAACGTTACTTGTAAATTATAAAACAATGCACGCAGCCGAAGTTGCTACTCGCGTTGGTGTCTTACGGTATAACTGCTTTCTAGATATTAAAGAAGTGACTGAATGAAACACGTACGAAAAATGAATACCCAAAGGAAGAGCCACTTTCATACATTATTGAATATACAGACTTAGGACACATTCGTGCCCCTAAGCCCCTCACCAAGGTGCTCTCAGCAGACAAAAACAGGCGAGACGTAATCGTTGATTAGGAATGCACGCAGGAATGCACGCAGCGACGCACACAATACAACAATGAACCTTGAGAGCATTTCTTTTAACACCGATGCCAGGATGAATGTCAAAATTTTTGGGGTGTTTTTCTTGGAAAACGATGGATGAATTTTCTTCTTTCGTTTGTAATTTTAATGCCCGATCGATCATAAGCTTTTGTCGAAAGACAGGATAACTCAGAACATGGTTGAAAATTCCCACTCGTGATTACCCAGCTGCAAATCGTGGCCAATTTTTGAAGAACGTCTTTCGGGCCTAAGGCGCACAAACTCTCTCCATTAAATAAAAGAACTAATGCGAGGCCAGAAAATTTATATATTGTTTCTCTGAAAAGTTTGTTTTATATTTCAATATCACCATAAGAAATAGATGTGACAAAAATAATTTTTTTCTTCAAGAACTTAACTACCCAAGAATACCAGTGCTCACTCATTCAATTTAATGACTTTGGGACAGGCTGGAAACCTAATGGACCCTGTCCACAACTGATCTCTTAGATAAAACAGAAAGGAACATGACAGCAGAATGAGCCTGGGGGGCCACAGCTGGTCTCTACGCAGGTGCCGTACCGTCAGACGCCAATCACGCACAGGCAACAGACTAGACGCAGAATGGGAGGGCAGGGCAGATCAGGGAGTGTAACTACCGCCTGTGTTTGTGACCACCATCATCATCACCACCACGAGCCGCTCCACCTCTGCACTGGAAAGAACAGGCATTCAAAAATAAAGCGATCTCACTCACGGTAGATAATCGATTTTTATTCACAGGCATTAAAACGTTTCTTCCAACACTTGAAAATGGTCGTTTTACAGTTAAATATAATATGATATCTCTTGATAAATTTTTCTTAGCATCATCAGTAATTTACAGATAGGGATCAGTAGAGTAAAACTGGGAAATTCCCTAACCAGAATCTGTCAAGACGATTTCAGGACGCGGTCACGGCGCCAGCAGCTCTCCGTTTTCCGGAAGTTGGTTCCTGAATCTAACAATTTTAACCGGACAAAATTCAGGGCCTGGGATGTTCTGAAAGATTTTCTTATAAGTTTATGACTGTCATTTTTGGTGTAAACGTTATTTGTTCCTTTCGAAAAGCCCTTCTGGGTTAACGTCGCTGAAGCCTTTTAGATATTTGCCGGTCTCGATTAGTTGACCTTGCAGTCGTCTCCGTTCAAGCGAGATGAGCTCCAGCTGTTGGAGGCGCTCTTCGTAGCTGAAGTTCCGGAGATCAGGGATCATTTTTGTCGCTTTGCTCTAAATTCGCTTCATTTTAGTGATACCCTGTCGTAAGGTAGGAGACCAGAGTTGTAATGCATATTCCAGACGTGGTCGGACTAGCGCATTATGAAGAGGTGATATTATGTCTTTGGATTTACAGTCAAAGTTCCTCACGATGAAAATAATTCTGCTCGCATCCTCGACTCTTTTCATACTCGCTTGTCGTGCTTACGGTTTTTAGTGATAATGATGCCAAGATCTCTTTGTTGCATTAGCTCTTCGACAGACCTGTCGTTCATTGAGTAACTGAAACTCCGGTATTGGTTCCAACGTGCATCACTGAACATTGGTTCCAACGCGCATCTCTGAACATTGGTTCCAGCGTGCATCACTGAATATTGGTTCCAATGTGCATCACTGAACATTGGTTCCAACGCGCATCTCTGAACATTGGTTCCAACNTTGGTTCCAATGCGCATCACTGAACATTGGTTCCAACGCTCATCACTGAACATTTCTCGATGTTGTAGCTCGTGTGCCGGGTTTCGGTCCATTTACGCTGATTTGCACATTTCTTGCCTAGATTTTTGTTCAAAACCCATCGCTGAAGACTCATACACAAACTCATCATTAAAGGCTCATAAAAAACTCATCATTAAAGACTCATAGAAAAATCCGTCATGAGAGAGTCATACAAAAACCCGTCATCACTGTTCTCTATATAGACTAAAAATAGTATAACTGTTCGACGCAAGCGGTACTCTAACAAAAGTAAATGAGAAATCCGAAAAACTATTCACCTGTGCCAGCAAATTCAATGCTGTATACATATAGGCATAGATAGTCTACTTATCTTTGTATGGATGTATTTTATGAACATGTACGTGGACTTTACAATATACATTATCTCGGCAAATTATTTGTCACAGCGTGGTAAAATATCTAAACAATTTAAATAATTTCCACAGGTTTCCTCACGTCTAATTTGAAGAAAACGAATATGGTAACTATCGTTACCACATTCAGCGTTCAGAGTCATTGGTAGTCAGTACAGCACCGGCTCTCTCCGCGACGACAGGCATGAATAATCCCGGTGAAAAAATAACTTTGTCTTTTAGGAATGTCACGTTGTACCATTGTGGGTTTGCACCAGGTTGGGAATCACCCACAGGAGTGTCTCAAATAATATAATGGTCGTATACAGGACTTAGGATTGTGCGAACAACAATTACTCAGTGGAAAATAGATGGTGAAATGCAGTCATTCAGTGGTTATTGTGGCAGTGCTAGAATTCTGAACACTTGCGACAGGTGCTCTTTGAAGCGATTGGTAAAAACAAACCAGCGTAAATGTGTTCAGCAGTTGACTCGCACGTTCAACGAAGGTCCTTCTACAATGAGCTAAGAACTGAAAGTAATGGATTTGCTCGTAAGGGGGTTTCATTGCTACCAGGAAGCCATTGGCCAGTAAAGCTAATCGAACGAAACGGCTCCAATTGGTAAAAGACCACAAAAACTGGACTGATGAGCACTGGAAACAAATTCCATGTTTAGATGAATCTAGTTTCACCTTTTTTTAGACTGATGGAAGAGTTAGAGTGAGGTGGGAACCCTTTGAAGCAATGGACCCTAAAGCATCTCTCCGACAGTACAGACTTCCAGGGACAGTGAAATTATCTTGAGGTGCGTCACATGGTCGGTATTATCTTGGGCAACCATGTGTAGCATCAAATTAAATCTCAAGATTACTAGGACATCCTAGGTGACAAAGTACACCCGTCTATTGATTTCTATTTTCTGGTGGATCCTTTATTTCCAAGAAGACAATATTCGCATCTACCGGTCATATGTAGAGCAAAATTGGTTCAGGGATCACTAGGGATTATTTTTTTATCCAGAATGGTCTCCAGGGTCTCATAATTTAAATCCTATCGAAAATTTGTGGGACCAACTGAAGAGGGAGCTGAGAGCTTCAGCACCTCTTCCTTCTTCGCTGGATGATCTTTCTCAACGCTTGCTCGCACTTTGAAGAAATATTCGTTTAGATTGTTTCCAAAATCTGGTAGAACGTATGCCTTACAGAATGAAAGCAGTAATCAAAATAAAAAGTGATCCTATAAACTATTAGCTATGATCATTTTCGCTACAATCTCATTTCTGTGAGACAAAATTTTGGTCGAGTATTGCAAATTGCAATTCATGTTGTATATAAACGCCCTTCTAAAATTGAACTGAAATTCCTGTTGTATACAAAGACCCTTTCAAAATTAAATTGTAATTCATGTAGTACATAGAGTCCTTTTCAAAATAAAATTGTAATTCATGTTGTACACAAAGTCCCTTCAAAAATTAAGGAACTAATTTTAAAATCGTTCAATTGAAAATAACTTGAGCACAATTTTCCTGAGATTTTTACTGACTTTAAACAGGTATATTACTTAAATTTTCAGCTAATGTTCATGTTACCAGAAGAAATTCAAAATAACTTATGAAACTTTTCATTTATCAATAAGTGTTTAAAATTAAGGAACAATAATAGAAGCATAGGTAGAGCTTTTAAAAAATCATGATTTTTATATATTTAAAAGATTAAGATAGAGAAGATAAAGATCGCTTAGATTAGGTAAAAATCGCTCCCGGATTTCAAGTATGGCAAATCATCAGGAAACAGATGCAACTGCAGAATCAGAAATAGTAAATTTGCGAAAGAAAAATTGTAAGATTTAACTAAGTACTAGAGAAATTAATTGTTCTAAAAGTGTTGTGAGCCGAATTCTGAAACTTCATAACGAAACTTGAAGGCAACTAACAAGGAAGACGGGCAGACCCAGGAAGACGGGCAGACCCAGGAAGACGGGCAGACCCAGGAAAACGGGCAGACCCAGGAAGACTACAGCTGGAGAGGACAGGGTTGTGTCCGGCGCCCAGAGGCCGTTTCCCAGCTGCGGCTAACATTTCTCGGACAATTGAAGATGACGTCACTGTTTCACGGCACACCGCGTCCAGAAGACTGCATGCAATAGGCCTCCATGCGAGAGCTAGGAAAAGCCACCGAATGGCAAAAAGAATCTGGCAGCAAGAATGGCATTTGCTGACAAACACATCAACTGGACCGAAGAAGACTGGAACAAGATAATATTTAGTGATGAATCTAGATTTAATGTGTTTAGAAGTGATGGTAAACATTTGTAAAAAGGGGGAATGTGTAGGAAAAAATGTTGTAGTTGTGTTGCAGAATTCAGGAAGAGAAAATATTTTATTTACAAAGGATAACACGCCCAGCCATAACGCAAAGCTGGTCATGAATTATTCAGAGGAAAAATGAATAGAGGTTATGGACTGGCCTCTTCAGAGTCTGGACATGCATCCCATAGAAAACTTATGGAGAACTCTTGGAGAAAATATAATGACGAGAGTTCCACAAGATGCTGAAGATTTGTGGTTGAAATTGCATGAGGAATGGGCGAAGATAACAGCTGATGAGTGCCGGGATTTGGTGGAATCTTGCGGGCGCAGGTGGGCGGCAGTGATTGGAAACGAGGCTTGCAGCTCTAAGTATTGAAAATATTAATTTGTGTTCGATTTTGGTTTCGTTTTCAATTAAAAATTGGTTTAATTCCTTAGTTTTGGACTCCTATGAATAAAAACGTTCCATTATTTTCATCGTTTTATTTCTGGTAACCTGAAAACTTGCCAAATACTCAAGTACTCTAGATGTTTACATTCAGGAAGAATTTTATGGAAATTGAGCTCATATTTTTTAAATTTTATAGTTTTAATATCTGTTCCTTAATTTTAGACGGGGCTTTATTCGAATACGAATGTGATTAAAAATTTTACAGAATTCGAAACGTTCACAAAGAGCGTACGAAAGCAAGGACCCTCACACTGTCCAATTCCTCTCTGTCTGACAGTTCTGAAGACGATGTCTGACTGCGTGCATTGGGAGACTGTGGCGACCTAATATTTGGAGACTGTAAAGATGTAACATCCGAAGTCTGACTAAGTAACATCTACAGACTGTAGCGCTGCAACATCCGGAGACTGTAACATGTAGAAACTGTAACGATGAGACATTGGGAGAATGCAACGATGTAAAATCTGGAGACTGTAACTATGAGATATCTTGAAACTGTAACGATCTAAAATCTGAAGACTGTAACGATGTGACATCGAGAAACTGTAACGATGTGACATTTGGAGACTGTGACGATGTGGCATCTGAAAAACTGTAACGATGTGACATCTGGAGACTGTAACGATGTAACATCTGGACTGTAAAGATGTAACACTGACAGACTGCAACAATGACTGTAACTCTAGGTTTCACACTTTGTAATGTTTAGAGATAATAAGCTGACGGTAAAGTAAGAAAAACATCTCCGTTCAACCAAGACAGCTCAGGACTCGACGCTCTCGGCATTGTCCACAGCTTTGGAACTGTCGACTGGCCGCGTTGACGGTGACTTCAGGCCGCCTCTGTGTTACCTGTGTTGTGTTGTGTGTAACCTGACAGGTGTAACATACTTGTGTTGTGTGTAACCTGACCAGTGTAACATATTTGTCTTGTATATAACCTGGTGAGTGTAACTTAGTTGTGCTGTGTGTAACTTAGTTGCGCTGTGTGTAACCTGGTGAGTGTAACTTAGTTGTGCTGTGTGTAACCTGGTGAGTGTAACCTGCTTGTGTTGCGCAGTGTGTAACACAAGAGTGCAACATCAGGACCCTGTGTGACCAGACCACACTAAAATACAGCGAGGTGACCTAGCGCTCGAATGCCTTCTTAAAACTCCTAAATAACGTCACTTTATTTTTCAATTTCTCAAATCTTGTCTAAGTTGAAAGTATGAGTTTGTAGAAATAAAAAAAATGGAGATTAAGGCTAATTGTATAGTATACCTCTAGGAACATGAACCTGTGGTGAACTTGCAAAATGGTAGAGTTACTCTTAAGAAAACAGACCAATTTGAATAAAAAATATTTTTTGGTAGACCCTGCTATTCTTTTAAAAAATTGCTTTGAGCTGTGGGTAATTTAGTTTTCCAAATAAATCTTCGTATATATGCTAAAGAATTCATATTTTGAGTGCTAGTGTTCCGGGTCAAACTAAGGTAAGAAAGGGAGAAAATTCACAATTTTTAAATGTGAATTTTTTGCACAGAGTTTAAGACAAAGTTCGTTTCTGTGAAATAAAAACATTTTATTCTATAGAGGCATGTGCGAAACTGCTTAGTTAAGAAGTTTCGGAGAGTTAAAAGTTAGAGCGCGGCGAGAGAATAAGGACAACCGCTGGATTGGTTGTGGGGACCCATCTCCTGGCCACCAAGCTCTCCTGACATGACGCTCCTAGATTTTTACTTGTGGGGACACCTGAAGAGTTTGGAGAACGAAACCCCAGATCCATCCGAAGAATATCTCCTCGGTAGGATTATTGACGGCTCTGCAATAATGTTTGAAATTCCAGGTGTCTTGGCACGAGTTCGGCAGTCATTGCGCCGGCACTGCCACGCATGCATCACAGCAGACAGACGGAATTTCGAACACTCCTGTGAATACCTAACCTACTTCCAAGCTCCGTAATGTTCGTTCGTAATAATGAACTTCTCTTGACTTTGATCGGGTATTTTCCTACCGACCCGCTCTAGGTTTCCAGACTCCGCAACTTTTTAACTTCGAATTTTGGGACGTGTCTCTAAGCAGTAAAATGTGTTTATTTCACCAAAATGAACCTTGTGTTAAAGTCGGTTTAAACCATTCTGAAACACCTTGCATAGTTCACTACTGAGGTTGAAATAAATTTAATTCTTTTGAATTTAGAAGAAAATACTCTTATTTAGCAGCAGGATGATGGCTCCTTAGAATGTTTCTGTACATGGTCAACTAACAGATCCTGACAGCTTTCTAAAACATTAGAGTAACTATCGAATTACAATGAAAAAGGCCGTAGTGAAAGCGCTAGAGATCCATAGATCCTCAAATTTACAGGTCTTCATGTCCTCTGATAAGTAAACTCCTCAGATCCGTAGATCCTTACACCCCAGATTATAGACACTATACCCCAGACATAATTAGATTTGGAGATTCCCAGATCCCTTAATTCCAGATTCGTAGATCCATTGATCTAAGATTCAAAGATTCCGAAAAACAAAGATCCCTCGATCCGTAGATTATCAGGTCTCATGCCGGAGAGTTTCAAGGTAATTACAAATTTGTGCAACTTACTGTTAACCAGAAGCTGGGGCTCAAAATTAGTTAATTTACTAATTTCCTTACATAATTCATCCTCGGAGTTCATGTAAATGTTTTGATCTAAAGCACGTGGCTGCGTGATGAAGCGATGGTGAGCTTTCCTCCTAGGTAGGCGGTCCCGGGTTCAAATCTCCGGGGCGGAGTTCTTTCTTTTCGATGGGAAAATTAAACACGATATTCCTAAAAAGGCGGCACACCATTGTGGCCTGGGATACCGCGCCCGAACTGCTCCCGAAGCATCTCAGGAGTGGCAGGGCTTGCTGCTAGAGCGTCACGAGCGACAGCTTAGAGGCCCTCCGTTCTCTCCTGATGCTTTACAGTTACTTCCCTGCTTTGGGCTTGGCAGGTTTTAATAACAAACTCGTTGATTCATTTGTGGATTTGTTCATTCATTCATCATTCATGCATTCAGTTATTCTATCATTTGTTCGTTAGTTCATTCATTTATTTAACCGTTCGTACATTCATTCACTTACTTACCCATTCAATTATTTGTTAATTAGGAAATGAATAAAATTCAAATGTTCCTCATCATTATTGGGAACTTTATATTTGTACTATTTGTTGTAAGCTAGGAGTCAGCCATGGCAATTAGTACAAAACTATGTTCAACTATTAAAATATAAATCCACCATATATCTTAATTATAATAATATGACATGTTATCACACTATTATGTCTAAGTATCACAATGTTTCATCCGTCTGGTCGAGGCAGAATGTAAAAGCATATTCACAATCTCTCATGATGTCTATATTCGAAATTTGTTCCCTTGAAAGATCAAAACTCGTCGCTATTTGGAGAGGCATTGTTATTCTTGCCGTCATGCAAGCTCAGGCAACGAAGACATTTTCGCGATTAAAGAGAGCAAAATTCGACCAACAAGTTATCAGCTTCCAGTCCACTGTCTCGGCTCACCGGCCGGCGAGACCGAGACACCCCCAGTGGGGACACCTTCCCCACTAGGTTAATTCCCCTTCTGTATGAGGTCAAATTTTGAGTGGATACTTTAGGTAGACTCCCGGAGGGGGAGGGAGGGGGGGGTTGTCACGCCTCCAACGCCCCCTGCAAATTCAAGCCATCGTGGATATGTCAGTGGATATGGAAATGAGTGCCCCTCAGATAAGAATTCTAAACTTAATCCAATAAAAGGCGTTGCACAGATGTGCTGCCGCACTGTACTTATTCACAAAGAATTTATTAAACGACGTCCAATTAAATTTCATGCAAATAAATATCAAATATAATATTGTTAGGCTAAGTTACAAATTAACTAAGTTCCAGTTTCTTGCTTTATATTGCAAATAATTGAATGCTATTTATTAAACACTCAATAAGTGATTAATCTTGGAAACACTTTCTTGCGATACCGCATATGTTTTCAATCAAAGCCTTGGTAATCGCAATGCAAAATGGTTTCCCAATTTAAACATCCGCGATGCCTGGTGGCAAATGTTCAGTCCAAAATAAGTTTTCCGATAACATTGTTTGAATGTTAATTCGATTCATTCCTATAACATTGTTTGAATGTTAATTCGATTCGTTCCGATAACAATCCGATAACGTTAATTCGATTCTGCGCAACTTTAACAAGGTGCTGAGCTTATTTTACCTCATCCACCACAGGGTGATGCAACAACGCTCACTAATTCAGTAAGTGATGTTTAAATACTCTAAAATCTATTTTCAATGTTTCAAGGGAACATTACAGGCTTATCTATTTATCACTTTATTTTACGATAGCTAATACGATATTTATAGAACACTTCCTGACAAATCATAGGTCGATAGCACATTTCTTTAGTTCTAAAGCTTCTTCGTATGTTGGCAAGTCATTTTCTCTACTTTTCTTAAATCCTCCATTTTGAGAAGAGGACGAATCTCGTATCAGAGAATGGTTCAGCCCTGCCACTGCATTTCCCCCTTTTATAGCACAATATTTTCGTTCTGCACTCCCTTGGAAAGTGTTGCAGGGGGTCGCAGGCTGCGGTGAAGAGTTGCTGGGAGCTGAAGGGGAAGTGTCTGGAAACTGCCTAGTGCCCTCCAGCCGCCCCCCAGCTCCAAGGACTGGTAGGTGGCGCTCGAGTTCTTCGAGACCGACGTCCTCACACCTCGACTCGAGCGCTCCCCTCATCCTGTCAGCGTACTCGGCGGGCCAGGACGCCCTGTACTTGGGAGGAGGGTCGTGAGCTGTGAGGGTGTGAGGAGGAGGTCGGTGTTTCAGGACTGGAGGAATAGCGGGCCGTCCGCCCAGGAGGAAGAGGAGCCCCAGCGACACAGCCAACAGCAGCGCTGGAAATAATAAAATAAAAAGGCAGTTTTATGGTATGAAAACAACACGATGCCTCTTCGTCATTACTCCCTAACGAGTTTGTTCCATACGACATGTAAAGCGTCTTTTTTTAACTAAGTCCTATGCAACTAAACAAAGACTCTCTTTTTATAGTGCCATCCGTATACTGATTATTAATGGTTAAAATTTTGTTCATTAAACGTGACTAGAGAGCATTTCATCTTGGCACCGGACGATATTTCTTCGCTTAACAATTTCTGATAAATTACGTAAAATTTCTCTACTGAAAATGAGCTGGTATTTACATGGGCAAAAAATGGCTGACGTTAGGCCAAATTCCATGTACATTTTCAGGTAATAATAATTTTTCAAGGACGATTTCTTTCCCTGCAGAACCCAAGTGTCTACAAGCGTACATGCGGTCAAAAATAATATTTCTGTTCTGTTGTTTCTGTACGGTTTTTACACCCATTTTCCCAATAATGCGGCTTCAAAAGAAAATATTCATTATGCAAAAAACGGTGGTGCACTACAAAACAATTAGAGGTTTAACCCTTCAAAACTAATCGAATAATTTTGGCGCTACCGCTGCAGTTAGCTTTGTGTGAAGAACGATCGGCTGCCTTACGTATGTGCAATATAGGTAATATACGGTATTATGTTAGGTAATATATGCATTACGGCTGCATTCAGAGTATTATGAAACCCTAGCAGTAAACAGATGAAAGAGTAGTTTGATGTCCATGCATACAGTAAAATATTAAATGCTTCGAATATCCCCTGACCCCTGACGGCTGCCAGCCACATGGCTGTCCTGGCTTATCCCCTGATCTGAAGTGGCTGCCAGCCACATGGCTGCCCTGGCTTATCCCCTGATCTGAAGGGGCTGCCAGCCACATGGCTGCCCTGGCTTATCCCCTGACCTGAAGTGGCTGCCAGCCACATGGCTGCCCAGGCTTATCCCCTGACCTGCAGTGGCTGCCAGCCACATGGCCGCCCTGGCTTATCCCCTGACCTGAAGCGGCTGCCAGCCACATGGCTGCCTTGGTTAGCCCCAGCACGAAGAGCAAGGAGGCACCCACCAGACCACCCAGCACCACGCCACCCACCGACCGCCACGAATCCTGCAGGTATCAAATGTGTGTCGTTAATCCTTTGGTGACCTAAGTATTTCTGCGATAAAGCTGTTTCTACTTCTGTACGGAAATTAAATGTTCACCTAAAAAATTTTACCTTCAATAGAGATGCATTTGGTTTTTTGAAGAGAACATGTCGCAACGTTATTGTACGATACCGTTTCCTGCTCGCTAACGAGGCTGCTCATTAAGAATTCGCAGTTTATTGCTGTATATTTACAATATTTGCAATAAGGCTTCATTCAACTTCTTAGAAACCAAGCAGCTTCCTGTTCCTATTTGGTCAATTTGGTCTCCAAAGAGCTCGATCTTCCCATTGGGAAGCGGAGTTTTATTAAGAAAAATAGGACTAGCGAATAGATAAACTAGGTTTCTTTTTCTTTGCAAGCTTTCGATTTTCACCGAAATCTGCCTCAGGCCAAATGCATCTAAATTCAAATTTCAAGAACGGACATAAGTGCGAAAACCTTACAGATTTATAAACTCATGTTTATTTACGATACTTGAATTTTAGATGAATTTTGCCTGAGGATGATTTTGGTAAAAATCGAAAGCTTGCAATGAAACGAAAACGCTTTTTTTCTATTAGCTGGTCTTATTTTTCTGAATTATACTGGTGAGGTGGGCGCCAGAACTGAGCTGTATACTGGTGAGGTGGGCGCCAGAACTCAGCTGTATACTGGTGAGGTGGGCGCCAGAACTCAGCTGTATACTGGTGAGGTGGGCGCCAGAACTGAGCGGTATACTGGTGAGGTGGGCGCCAGAACTCAGCTGTATACTGGTGAGGTGGGCGCCAGAACTCAGCTGTATACTGGTGAGGTGGGCGCCAGAACTGAGCTGTATACTGGTGAGGTGGGCACCAGAACTGAGTGGTTTTGACGCCCCTGGCCACCATGAGAGTTCAGAAGCAAGAGGGCTCTATGAAATGCCGCATTTTCAGCTGCAGTAAAATGCTTGTTTCTCGTACGGATATTTTCTTGGTCAGTGGGTGAAATCTCAGAGTTTGGGATCATTTTACAGGGAAAAAACTTTCGCGTGTGCCACAAAACTCTGAAATAATAATGTTTGTACTAAAACATTTTTTAACCAAAAGGTGAGCTTTTAGTGTTTGTAGATTTATAATTTTCTGCTTTAATCCTAGTTAGCGTAATTTCTGTGCTCCACCAAAATTCCAGCTCAAGTCTGAGAGAAAAATCTTACCTGAGAGCAACGGTGGCGATCTGCTTCGTTTCGATCCATCTCCACTCGCAGGTCCCTGCTCTGGAGAACAAAAATAAAAGTCCACCCCTGCCGTCGGCCAGAGCTGCAACATGTACGAACAGGACGAAAGAATATTCGTCTGCTACGAACATTAAATTTCACTAAGAAACTTGATATTATTATCGCAGCCGCGGTATTTCCAAACTCCTTTCATTTCGAGAAAATAATAAAATGAGCATTTGTGTAGTGGAACTTTGTATAATACCATATTTGAATTAGTAGATGCGCCCCGCAAAAAATGGCGGAACAAAAATGATGTTCAATTCTTAAGATGCCCTCTTATTTACGGTGACTCCGACATCAAAAAATGTTATTTGCAGTATCACCTTATCTGACAGTCTCGCCATTAGCTTAGGAATACGGACCCGCGAACTTTCTCCTATTTAAATCCATACGAGCGTGACAGAAAGACGGACGGACTGACCAACAAAGCAAACAACACTGGGTTATTATTATACAGTGGAATGATATTTATTATTGGTACATCTATCGAAGAAAGGCAAATTAAAAAACTTCTTCGACCTCACCACGAAAACAAATTTCTAGCTTTATAATTATAATGTTTTATTTCGGTTGAGTCCGAAGAAATGGCATATTATGTTTTTTACCCTACAAACGAAACACAAGCGAACATGTGTTCCCGATGCAGCATTGTGGCGGCTGGTGCAACCAACGAAGTTTTAATGTGAGTGTATTTGCTTATTTCCCCAACGTCAGCTTCATTTCTTCCGTAGCCCTCCTAACTACTATTTACGAACTCACGTGGAACTTATATGATGTTTTTTTAAAAAGAACACCGTTAAAATTCAAACCTCGTCATTTTGATAATATTTTTCGATTGAAAACTTGCATTTGCATGCGGTAGAACTTTCTCAATGACGACCAGCAAGTGTTCGTTACGATTGGGGCCGAAATCTGGCACGATTTGAGACTTGCATGAAGTAGCGGCCACACAGGGCTTCCAAAATGCGTTACTCGCGGCCTCAAAAGATTCTCACGAACTAGAGCTTTCGTATATTCTGGACTTGAGAATGACAGCGATTCTCCTTAATTTGATTCGCTGTTCACGATTACAGGATGATTTGTACTGAAAAATTGAATGATGCGTAGATACATACATACTTACATACATACATACATACATGCATGCATACATACATACATACATACATACATACATACATACATACATACATACATACATGCATACATACATGCATACATACATATATGCACACATACATACACACATACATACATGCATACATTATAGCTGAGGACCATCGACTTGAATGAAGATCTCTCACGGCGAGGTCGCCAACTGAGATTGAACCCAATACTCTAACGATTGACTGTCAACATCAACTAATGATAATAGAATCACCATCAATGCACTGATTTTCAACCGCTGCTTGACTTTCTGTGATCCTAAATGCTCTTTTCAAGACGACGCACTGCTGATGGTACAATAAATGCGACCAGGATTTTAAATCACAAACATGAAAAAATACGCTCTTTATTAAGTTTCAAACATGCACATTGCGGCTTGGATGCGAGGCACCAACACTCATTTCTGTAAATTTTTGCTTTTATTTTCAATTAAAATGTTACGAAGACGGTCTTTATATACTGAACATACCAACACATTTGCAGTTATCGTAATAATAAAAAACCTTCATTGTCATTCATGCTCAATCAAGTCCAAGAGTCCCTAATATTTGAAATGAGTGTGGTAATTTATGAAAAATAGATGAAAATGGCGCATTAATGACATGCGTAGGAGATTGCAATGTCTAAACGTGAAGATTATCTAACAGATTGGGAACTGCACAAGCATGCGGTCATTTATGGAGCTCAGCAATCCATCATTTCACTTCAATGTCCGAATGTAAAATTCGCTTATTAAGGAGACAAAAAGCAAATTCAACAGCACGAAGAATGTGGCACCACATTTTGAAATTTCATCGGGCTCAGATATTCGTATCAGATATTTGTTTAAGTATTTGTGCGTTATTTCATCGGGCTGAGATATTAGTCCCCGCTAATTTGGGGACCAGTGAAGCTATGAAGTTCCTCGACTTGCGAGCTGCGGCCTCAGATCAGTCGGAATATTCCTGCAAGGAAGGCGACGATCTTGCAAACGTTCTCTGCCCGTCCCTTCCACGGACACTCGGACTCCAAAATTTCAAAACCTTGAGAACTTTTTTAACAAAAACGGCTGCACTGCAGTGACAATTCCATATCCGTTGTATGTAACTGTCATTACGGCACTTGTGAAGGAAATAACTTTATTTCATTCATTCGTTCAATCGTTCACGGTCTGAAGTTTGATTTCCCGCCGAGGGTTCGCATAAGCAAAGTTTGAATGACTCTCTTGTGATCAAATAATTTTTTAAATTGAAGAATTTAAATAGACTATCTCTGTTCTTCACGTTGAGCAGCGCTGCACTGTCGTCACCAGCATAGAGCGCTACATCAATTCCAGTCAACAGCCGCTCTACCTTCCCAACTGCTTCCTATCACACGCTCTATTGGCGACTTTCTGCACAAATACTTTTCCTGTCATTTGATCGTTACTGTAGTTGATACCGCTCTATGCGGGGACTACTGTAAAACGGTTGTTTACTGGAACCGATCTAGCGCTTTCCACTGGGGACGACAGTATCCTCGTACGCTCCTTATTTCTACGAATGACGCGTGAAGCGCATCACGAATTGTGCACTGAAGTCAGGGGTTCGACAACTGCCTCTGCCACACACTGCACCACACACTGCACCACACACTGCACCACACAC
>VOMN01036995.1:0-12892 GCA_014899125.1 Orchestia grillus
ATGTAGCGGCCGCTACATTTCAAAGTAGCGCTGCCCACCTCTGCGGCCACAAATTCATCATATTTTTCAGAAATGCGGTGCGTGAGTAAAGGCTGATGCGGATACAGCTTTATTGAACTACAATACCTGCACATTACGACAAACATCGTGTGCTTTCACCACTTACGTAAAGTTTAATTTTGAGGTAATTGTTTTGAGATGAGTACTGATGATTTATTTTGATACCAACACATGATCACCTGGAGCACAGCAGGTGAGTCATCGCTGCATGAAGCAATGACTGAGAGTGACATTTGTATTTTTTCCGACGTCTCTCTGTGTGGCCCAGAGTGTGTGTCTATATAGCGCAGAGTGTGTGTGTGTGTGGCACAGAATTTGTTTGTGTGGCCCAGAGTGTGTGTTTGTGTGGCCCAGAGTGTGTGCTTGTGTGGCCCAGAGTGTGTGTGTGTCTGTTTGGCCCAGAGTGTGTGTGTGTGTCTGTGTGGCCCAGAGTGTGTGTCTGTGTGGCCCAGACTGTGCGTGTGTGTGTGTGTGTGTGTGTGTGTGTCTGTGTGTGGCCCAGAGTATTTCCTTATCCGCCAATCAAGTTAACTATAAAAAGGTAAGTAGTATGATAATTTAATTATAGTTCTCAACCTTAACAAGTCCGGCTCTCACCTCAAAATTCTTTCGAATTTTTGATTTAGTGACTTGGTCATCAAATGTGTTTCCTAACGGGAATAATGCCCAATATATTGCAAAATGCATCAGGTCAGGCACTTGTTAAAGTAAGGCGGTTTTATTTTTTCAGAATTGCAAGTGAAAGGATGAAATGGAATAAAATGAACCAAAACTCAAGTATTACCCAAAATCACATGAAGCGATTAAAGGTCGGGCGGGAACATCTTAGATAAATTCTTGCGTAAGATGATGCGGAACAGTTAATGTTAAAGATTCTCAATTTACGAATGTTACATTTGTTTTGTGGATTTTAATTAAATTTTCTGGTGGGCACCCGAGTCTTCGTTAATTTTATCGAATAAATTTAGAACACCAGAAACATTTACAGCATCGTTTCCCCCCACAATACGCGGGACGTTAGACATTTGCGTTCGATGAATCTGAATTCGATGGCTCGCTAAGATGAGAATTTTGAATTGTGGCTTTGGCAAATTCATTTCTTATTAAAGTGTTCATAAGCATTCGTTTTCGTCGTTGATTAAAAACATTGACTTCTTATTCATTTAAGATTCTCTTAAAATCTGAAAAAACGGAAATATCTCGTGGAACATAAAACCCATTCGTTATTGGCTTTCTTCTTTTAGGAATAGTACCATAAAAGTTGACAAAAGTCCCTCGTGATTTTTGGAAAAACACTCGGCATCTTTTGACAGGTCAGTAGATTCGAAATTTAATAAAACTTCCCAAGTTATTAATATTTAAGTGTAGGTCACGAAAAAAACATTTCTTATGTTTTTCATCATTCTTCGTTTTCGATATTCCCAAAATGATGTACTTTTTCATTTACTAGAGATTGTCGAATCAATGGTCACTTTGTACTGAAATATCAAGTAAGGCTCGTGGTCCAATTTTCGATTTGTAGATTTCTATTGTGAAAAGCCTAATTAAAATAAAAACACTCAAGTAAATAAATGTAAGATTTTGGAAGATTACGTTAAAAAAACAGTTGAATATTACTATATTCTTGCACTTTCATTAAATTTCGAATCGTCCAGTCAAAGGACCGAAGCGAATGAGTTCCAAATTCGAGAACTCTCCAAATATTCTATTACTGAACTGTAGATTCCGAGAAACAATTTCTTTTCTATGATTTCCATCAAAATTTGTTTCGGTATATTTTAAAAGTGTGCGCTTTCTATTTACCCAAGGCTCTCGTATATATACTTCTTTTATACGAAAATATCTAGTGCGACTGGTTGCCTCATTCTCTATTTGTGGCTTCCTGTTTGGAAATGAAAATTAGAAATCAAAAACGTTACCGAGATTTATTGAAAATCCGTTACTGTACAACCCAATACCGTGTGGCCCATTCGTAATTGGTTCTATTTTGTTTGGACAAGTAAAAAGATCAAAATATTTTTTGCAATATTTATGAAAAACGATTAAACTCCCAAGCGTACTAATATTGAACTGTGGATTACGAAAAACACTTTCTCAGGGGTGCTATTAATTTTGGTTTTTGGCATTTTAAAAAGTGTGAACTGTTTATATTCTGGAGATTTTTGAAAGATTACTCCAATTGTACAAAAATATCTAGTGGAGTGAGATGTTCTATTATCTATTGGTTGCTTTCTTTTAAAAGAAGCAAATTAAAATAAAAAGCATTGACTTTTTGAAAAAATGCCAACGATGTTACGTTAGATAAAAGCGATTGCATGCTATTTTTTTCTGTTGCGTTGAAGTTTTATAATCGAATTAAGGGCCCAGGAATATAAGAAAGTTACAGGTTCGACGACGATCTGTATGTATAATAATATTGGACTGTAAATTGAGGACAACTTCCTTTGTGTGATTTCCATCAACTTTAGTTGTAGCATTTTTTGAAAAATGCGTTCATATATCAAAGGTTTTCCTAAATATACTTATTTTATACGAAAATCGGTGCCGCAACCCGTTGCCTCGTTCTTTACAGGCTGCTTCTTGTTTGGGAACGAAAATTGAAAGTCGAAAATGTTTTAGAGATTTTTTGAAAACAGGTTATATTGATTATATTTTCCGATATTTTCAATCGATTGTTAAACTTTTTATGAATTTTTGCGAACACTAATTTTAAACTGGAGTGTATGAAAGATTTATCATTACTGATTTAGGTATTCGTTCACATTAGTTTTGGCGAATCATACAGAGTTGGGCACTTTTTTATATACTCTAGATTCGTGAACATATACATATTTTTCCAGAAATTTCTCCTAGAACGCGTTGCCTATTCGTAATTGTTTTTTCCTGTTGAGAACAGTAAAATTGAATTCAATTTTTTTCGCGATTGAAAATATACGAAGGGTATACCCTTCGGATATCTTTCTACAGTTTTTCACGGTTTCCAAATTCAACGAAGTTTTCCAAGTATACTCATAATTAACAGCCGATTGCGAAAAACATTCTATTTCAGGATTTCTATCAACCTTCATTTTCGGTGATCTTAAAAAGTGGGAGCTTTTTACTGACTGAAGATTCTCGAGACGTTGCTTCATTTGTACAGTAGTAGCTAGGAGAGCCCTAGGTCCTACTTTCTATTTGTTGCTTTTCCTAAGGAAACACAGAAATAGAATTTAAAACTCTGATTTTTATAAATAATCTGAGCGTATTTCTTCCTGAAATTTATCGACATTTTCGTGCGATGTTTCCAAATTCGACAAAACCACTGAAATGGTTGTTACCTTTTATTGACCTGGTTTTCTGCTTTCTTGAAATGCTTGCACTAAGCGTTCCCTAACAGTTCTAGTTTAGCATTGGAAAATAGCCTTCCCTATTTTCCCGTGCTAAACTCTCAGCCATTCCGTGTTTCTAACGTTTTGTTCGGGAAAGTAAAATCGAATAGAATTAATTTTCCTTGATTTTTAGAGAAAATGTAAGGATATATCAATTGGATATTTTTATACAACTCATTCGATAGTGCCGAGTTCAATAAACCACCCAAAAAGCAACTCTAAAAATGAATTTTGAATTTAAAATTAATATATATTAGGGTTTCATCAACGTTTGTATTACTCATTTAAAAAACGTTCATATTTTGTTATAGATTCCGAAATATACTCGGGGCTTGGAGAAACATTTCTTATAATGTGTAATTAATTTATTATTGTGTACTCCCCGTTGGTAAAAGTGAAATTTGTTTCATTTTTTCACGATCTCTAAAAGAACCAATCATCGATTGATATTTGACATTTTCAATCAACGATTTAAAATCCGACGAAACGGTAATACCATTACGTTATAAACGAAACTGAAGGTTACAAAAATTAACTAATTTATCGATAATGTTTTAATCATTTTTTCTTTCTGTGTTCCTAACAAGAGCATAGCCGTCATGCGTCTAAATAATTATCTACTGAATCAGCGTCTTACCTGAAAGAATCTAACGGAAGGAACCCGATGCTCCTTTCTCTAAAAGTTATGCTTTGGTTGGGGATGCAAAATTTGCATAGTGAATACAAATTTACATAGTATTTGATATTTTTCGGCATTTTCATAAGATGATTGGAATTTAACACACTTCATATATATATTAATGTTGAACTGTAGACGACGAAAAAACTATTTCTTAGCTTTTCATTAACATTAATTTTGAGCTTCCATAGAGTACACACATTTTACATGCTTTAGGTATTTGAAAAATACTTCTACTTCCGTGGATACATGTCTTAAAATACGTTGTCAATTCGATGAGTTTTTGGTTACTTTCTGTTGGGAAAAATAAACTTTTTGAAAATTTTTCACATTTTAAATTTACCCCAAGCCATGCTACTGCGGAAATAGTGACCTGCGTATTGCAAAAAAACATCAAGTCCGACCGGATATTTCTGGAATGTTTCGTTCGTAAAATTGTGTGTCATTTTAAGAAGTCGATATGACAATTATGCTACATTCCGGGAAAACAATTTCAAATACGAACATGGTTGTCAGGCGCTGAACGTGAAGTTTACACTCCAACGTACTTCATGGACGCGGAACTTGATGAGCTCAAGATGATACTTTCATCATGCTATCAAATATTCAAAATCAATATTTTCGTCTAATGCTACGACAAATCATTTTCTTCATTTAGAATTCACTTCTCTTTTCAAGTTCAATTTTCTGAATGAATCCATCACAAATTGTTGCAGAAAGTCTCCAGGATTCATCGGAGGAAACCTGCGAGCCTCTCCGTCTGAACAAGTTGTCCTGGGTGTGACGCTTCTCATTAATATAACGTTTACCAGGAAATATATTTCTTCATTTTAATGTATCTTCATCGGTATTTTTCCTTCGAAATCTGGGGTTACCAAATCCATGCATCGGGAGATCTTTGTGTTGATGTAAGTATCTGATTTACCTAGCGGAAAGGCAGGTTCATGTTCATGTAGGTATCTGATTTAGCTAGCGGAAAGGCAGGTTCATGTTCAGTAGCAGGGTTGGCAAATGCAACGTGGAGACGCTAAGGGGGATCAAAAATACACAGAAGTACATATGACTATGATAAGTTTACTCATAAAAGTTTTACACTTGATGGCTGTGTTGAGGACACCCGCCTCATCCGGACAGGAGTGCGCGCAAGTGACTAGACATAGGCTAAGATGCTTTACAGAAGCAATAAATTCATTTGAAAATAATCCAAACAAAACAGTCTCAGGATCCAAATGTAAACTAGTAAAATAAATTGCCTTTTCAAGGTATCTTAGCCTAGGAAATGATTTCGGTTTCGCAATAAGCCGCAGAATGCCATTCGCGTTCTTTCCACACAAAATATGTCGCGAGTCTTTGGCACGGGACACGTCTCCAAGGGCAAGTTCTTGTAGACGCTTCATGTCACTTATCACACAAAAAATAAGCATGAAAATTTGAATACAGGTTACTAAGAGGGATCCTAAAATCTTTCCAGTCTTGTAAGCAATACCATAAAATACATAGAGTGCGTATTGACAGTGATCCTTGAATGTCAAATTACCGAAAGTTGACATTTTAGGATCATTGTCAATATGCACTTATTGTATTTATGGCATCCCCCCACCTTATGTACGTTAGTCTGATACGCATTGTACGAATTTAAGCATTCAGGAACACAAACCCAGTCAAATTGTCAAATTTGATTTTGTCAAATTCCTATATGCTTAAATTCGTACAATGCTAATCAGACTAACGCACAAAAAGGGGGAGGGGAATACCATAAAATACACATTGACAATGATCCTAAAATCTCAACTTTCGTAATATGGGAACATAGACCCAGCCATTGACGAATTAAATTCTTAACGTCAATCGATTTGCTCATATCCCTGGATGCTTATATTCGTACAGTGCTAATCAGACTAACGCACAAAGGGGGGGGGGCGAAAAGGTTCAAACTTGCAGTCCTACAGAGTGGCTGGAATGCGGAAAACCTCTCTTACCCTGCACGAATTTCTCCTTTTGCAGCCTGATGATGCCTTAAGCGAATGATGATCCAGGAAAGGTCCCTGAGAGTAAATATTTACACATTCTAGACATGAAAACAGTCATTTGTTAACAATAATGTGGCAGACTGAACTGACGGTGCTTAGTTACGAAACGGTAATAACTCCCATCGTAATTACTCATCTTAATGCATTGAACTTTTCATCTATTGTAGGCATTCGTTTAAACCTTCATAGGTTAAGAGTAATAAGAAGTCATTAAATTTCAACACTTACATATACATTCAGGCTATTGTTGACCGAGAAAGAATCGAACACTGGCACAAGAGTGCAAGTTATTGCAATCAATTGAACGGACTCTGTCGTGAGGTCTTCTATTAAAATATCAGTGAAAGTGAAATTAATAATTACGAATACTTATTGAGCGGGTAATGAAATGTAAATCACGTATGCGATAACATGACTTTTACTATTTCATGACAACCTGAAACTATATTACCCTCGTTGATATATTCGAATTTCAGGTCTTCAGACTGACGCCTCATTGGAGGGCTCGCAGTGCGCAGAGAGCGCTGTTAAAATCTTCTGGAACTTGGCGTGGCGCTCCTGGGCGTCTCTTAGAGCGCCGCGGCAGCCGAAGAGAAATTTCAGATGGAACTCCGTCCTGAAGACGTCGAGGACGAGGTCTTCCAACGTGTCAGGGTCGTCAAGAATAAGTTCGGCGTTGCGCCGATACGTTGTTAAGTTCTGGGCGAAGCTGCGGCCATCCAGGAGATGCATCAGTAGCATCTGGAGTCCGTAGTCTGATGTGGAGGTCTCCCATTGAAGGAGAGACTCGTCCTGCACGCACGGATGAAATGGAATAAAGACTTGAAGTGTAGGGACAAAAAGCAGTCATTAGTAAGAATGCGACACGAATTGGCACGCTAGAAAAATCGTTTCGGAAACGTTCACCTAATTACGATTATGGTGCCGTGATTTTTGGTATATCGTGCTACTTACATTACATAGGTATATATCTCAATTGTAAAGCTTGAATGAGATAGTAACGCCTAAGATGAAATCGAGAACAAACAGTTTGTGCACCGATACAAGTAGGAACCAACACAGTGAGATGATACAAGATGCAGTATTCTGCTTGAAATGGTATTGTATAGGGTGATTTCTAATGACACGATCAAAAAACAGTCCACTCCTATTACATCGAACAGATTGAAAAACCCTAGTACATATGAATTATTGTATATAACGACTCTTACTATAAATCATTGTTTCTCTAGTAGATGCTTAGAGGGAAGCTAATGACATGTGTTCGACGAGGCATTATTGATTAGTCAACATATTTATACTATCTCTAGACATCTGTCAAAAGAGAAATCCGGTAAATTACCCCAGAACTCACTAGTGATATAATGGGCTACCTCCTCTCGTGAAGAACATGGCATCCAAGAAGGTAGAAAAATGAAACTTGTGGGTCCTTAATAAAGCTTTTAAATTTTTCGATATCCTATAATTTCAGCTATTATAATTTCTTTACTGCACCCATGATTAGATATCCTATTCTAACTTGAAATATTACAGCCCGCTGGATATCACCGAGTTGGTGCCTAAAAGTGTGGCAGAAGGGGCAGGCAGAGGAAAACACGCACTGATGCGTTGTTTCTCCTTCAACCAGTAAAACAAAAATTCTTCATGAAGATCCTTGTAATTTGAGCACACTCTATTAGCGCGTGCTATAAGAGTTGATAAGCTGTTTAATTTGAAGCNACGATTATTCTGCTCGGATTCAAAGGTAAATTTAATATTACGCAGTCGGGCATTCAAGTACTGGAGGAACATTTCCAAATGAGTTGCACTCTTAGAAAGAACAAAAGTATTGTCAATGTAGCACTTATAAAAAATAGGGCGTTAGTTCGGGGGACGTTTTTTTAGCCAGGTCTTCTCGTCGAAACATAAAAACGTTAGCAAAAGTCGGGCCCAGAGGCAAGCACATTCCCAAGTTTTCGACTTGTTTGTAGAGAGACCCATTAAAAATAAGAAAATAATTAAACACAGTAAGTTCCAACAACAATTTAAAATATTTCTACCTAAGCCTATGACTTGGAAAGTTGGACTAGAAAATAAAGCAGCAAAACAAATTTCAATGGTCTCTGACAACGGAATACTAGTGAACAAGTTTTCAATAAAAAGACAATCAGCATTGTTGACAGCTGTAATAGATTCCACGAAGTCCGAAGAGTTATAGAGGGAGATTCGTTGTTAGTTAATGGATTAAGATTTGTGACTAGAAATTTAGCTAGACTATATGTTGAACAATTGTAGGCCGCAAAAATCGGTCGGAAAGGAAATGATGTCGCAAAATTCGGTAAACCATAAAGAATCTTCGGTAAACCATAAAGAATTCCAGGGCCAGTCCCCGAACACAAAAGCTGTTCGTAAAGTTCCTCTTGCAGCAAATTTAAGTTTTTTAACTTGCGAAGAAAGTTGTTAACCTTATTCTGAATATGTAATGAATATTTTCGAATGTATTCGTTTATGGGGTAAATTTAGTTGTATCAGACAAAATATTTTGTATCTTAGCAATATACGTAGTTTTATTGACGATCACGACTGCATTACTTTTATCAGGCTTTGTAACAATTACTTCTGGATTAGCGGCTAACTGTTTAAGCTCAGAAATGTCAGCTCGTGAAAAAATTGGTGACAATTTTTAAAAAACTTTACAACCATAAAAATACCGAAAAGAGATGGACTGAACTTGTTCAGTTACATCCTCAAGTTTGTAGTGGTTAGGAAACGTCTTATGTAAACAGGAAGCTAATTTTTCGAAAGCGAGAAAATGTTTGTAAAAATTTATTTATAAACAGGAAGGTTAAAATAAAGGCCAAATGCGAATGAAAATCTTAGGCGGCTACTCAAACACACACTGCTGAAATTATGGACAACAAGGTTATGGTCACAAGGTCGCAGGCGATTATGAATACCTAATCAGTTCAATTTACGTTCGTGAGTTTCAGAAGTATCCGCCACCAACATTTTCAATCGGTCTCGAATGTGGCGATAAATTAAAACACGGGTCTCTCCCGGGAAGAAGTTCAGGATGTCATCCTTAGATTCGGCGAGATCAGAAGTCTGTGTAGCTATCCTCTTCTTTTAGTCGTTAATTTCACTCGTGAGGAGTTTTACTCGACATGTCCTATAAAAGTTGCTGTCTTGCAGAGCTCCTCTGAATAACTTGAAACGGAAAAATTTAGGCATAATGTTGTAAATCTTGCAATCGCAAAGAAAGATGTAGTCCAACTTTGTTTTTTTCAAGCCTGCGAGATGTATTCTCATATTTGCGGTAAAGTTTATAAGCTTCTTCACCATAATTATAACGAATAATACTTCACCTCGAATCTCGAATCTCATTGTACTTTCATAAATTGAAACCTGCATTAAATGATATGCAGAGTGTATACCCATTAAAGATTGTTAGCTTTTAGCCCTCCTCCTACGTGCCATTCAGATTTTTCTGCATTCTAGTTTCCGCACTTACTTACATTTTCCATCATTAGAAGTTTTAAATCCGTTTGCATCGTTCTTGTTCTTGGAAGTGCTTTGCCTCTACGTGGTTTCTGAGATCTCTCTTGTTGTGTGTATTCCGTGTTTTTAATTATTTAGTTTTTTCATTTGGAATAACTGTATTGTTATTGCACAACCCTATATTATTGGGCATATTGATTAAATGAAAATTCTCCATTAGTGATTTCGTTGAAAATGAGCACAAACACGAGACATTCGAACTAAATGTTTATACGATTTTTCTTTGTTGTCTCATTCCTAGTGAGTTTGCTACGCAAAGAAGATTTTCCCAGGGAATACGTTCCCATTTATCTTTCTCTATGTATCAATACGTTTTTTCAAATCAGTTACCTATAACACATAATGGACAATACAATAGGGGGCTAGAATAAATGCTGTAAGGCAAGTTGGAATGTATGTGGAGTATGCCTAGATGATGTAAGCAATAGCCGAATTAAGTTTATTTGATACTAAGAGATTTTGCATCTCTCTTTAAACTGGCCAAGAATCACAAAATATATAGTTCATATAAAATGAAGTTAAATTGAGGTGAAATGGTTCCTGCAGTTTAAATTGTGATCGGTTATTTAGTTCACTTTGAAATGGTCCAAATGCTCAAATCGTTCATACAATTTGTAGTTCTAACATCTACATGCACATTTTCGTACATGGTCGTACAGTACACAATTTTTTTGTAATACGTGCATACATATTACTTAGTACCAAAACTGCTTATTACGTTCAAAGAAATTCATTGGGAGCGGATCCAATGAATTTTTAAAGCTTTTTACAGTTATTCCCGTTGAAGACAATGAAAATTTTGATAAGCTTGCATATAGTATGTAGATGAATAGACTCAAGTTCGCGGCTAGAAGCTTCTGTATTTTTTCTGTGCTGCATAAATGTATTTTATAGGCCAGTGTGTCGGGTACTTCCATCAACAGATGTCTCTCTTCCTTTAAAAACTTTTCATCTTTCTTGACTCATTTTTTATTTCATTTCAGGAGCCGCACGAGTGTTTTACTAAAGAATTCTGTAAAAGAATTCGCTTGCTTTTTGAGAATGGACATCATGAATTTCAAAGTGAAACTTATAGTATACGAAGTGTTTTAACCGTGTAAGTCGAGAATGCGCAACCAGTTAATGCAAGTTTCAGGCATGGGAGAGTTCTTGCAGGAAGGAGACCGCAACGTAATTTCTTTACATGCTCTGCTTCTTCTTTTGAAGGCGAACAAAAGAGAAAAATTTGACCCTAAGTGCAGGAAGACCAGAACCAGTTCTCACACCGACAAATGCATCATCGATCAACTTCTACTCGCAGCCGTTCTCTGTATAATTGTCTGCGTTGTAGGTAAGTATGGCAGCACGGTTTTTTCTGTTTTACACCGTTTTTCTGATTTCTAGCGTTGAGTTATCACTTTATAGGTCGTCAGGTAGGAATAAAAAGTTTAGGGCTATTAAGAATTATTCGGAACTTCCACTATTGCTTAGCGGGGTGAGGAACATTTTTCTTGCGTAGTAAATTCATCATAAAGGTGAGAGACAAGAGAAATATAGAAACATTTTAATCTGTACAATTCAGTTTCTAAGCATTTTCTGAAGAAGGTATCAGAAATTAGCATAAGAAAACATTTGACACTACTGACTTGAACCTATCAAAGGGCCATGTCGTAATGGAAATAAGGATTACTCGAATAAAAGGAAAAATAATAGTACAACGATTAAGGCTTGGGCAGAACTTAGCGGTTGACATCTTTAAAAGGGTGTGCACTTTGCATTTCATTCAATGACGACTTTAACATATGAATACATAAATATTCTAAGTTATGAAGATTAAAATAAACGGAGCAATTAATAATTATTTTCAAGTATATTTCACAAACAAAGTTAGTGAAATGCAGTCTAATGTAGTAAATAATGTACAAAGTAAAAAGAAAACGGTCTCCTCAATGTCTCCGACCAGTATGTTCATCTTCCCTCTTAACTGCTTAATATTTTCGTAATTTTTCTTTAAAAAATTCATCGTGGTAAATAATGTGTCAGAAAAAATGCATTTTAGTCATTAGCCCAAGTGACTTTTAAGACGAAGTGAATTACATCTGAGCTCGAAAACGAATTGTGTGGAGTTGGTTGAGATCTCATGTTAAAGCTCATGTCTCTCCTCTGTTAAATTTACGTTAGTTATTATTTCAGTAAGATGAACAGAAAAAAAAGAGATTATTCACTGTCTTTGGATAATTTCATGCTGAAGAAAATCATACTTAAAGCCATAGAAATGGGTATCAGACACTTGCAAATTTATTATGACAATTTTTATGAAACTTCAAAATCGTCGTAACTTTCAGACAACATTGAAAAAAAATAAATGCAAAGGATACTCTGTTGCATTTTCACTCCCAGTGATCTGGTGCGCTAAAGACTCTCAAAAATAATCTTATTGAGGGAATAAAATAAGGTTGAAGGCTTCACGAAAATTAGGTGTACAATATTGCAAAAAATGCATATGAAAGCAAGGAAAAATAAATTCAATTGTTGCGAGCATTTCCATTTGATTGTATGACATCCACACACCGGTTCTTCATTGATCTAGTTCGATTTCTTAGCGTCAAGCGGATATCATTCCAATGTGAAATCCATCAATGATTTTTCATCAACCAATTGTCTTCCATTTTATGAACATGTTGACATGATGCCCCGTGGTTTTTTAGTTGGATTTAAGTCTAGTGATTTTGTTGTCCAATCCTGAGTAATGATGTTTTGGGTGGCAAACCATTGTTTTATTAACTTAGTGAGTACGAATTATTACATTATCTACTGGGTTGAGAATATGTTCTGCAGATAAAAATTTCGCTTGTTTACAGCATGGCTGATGAGAATACTACAAACTTTTAAGTTATGTAAATGTAAAATTTATTTCCCCAGTGGGGGTACTTCATTCGGTATGGTCTCCTTTAGCTTTGACTTCGGCCTGTAGAAGTTTCATAAAAAATGATACCGAAGCACGCACTGTTTACTTACAATTTTTATCTCATGTGCAAAGATGAGCTTGCATCAGACTTTAGATTTATGTGTTTAGCCAATGAGGATAGAGGCCATAATTTTTTGTTCATGAAAGTTTCAAATCTCTTTTTACCCCTAGTTTGGATCCTTGTAGAGGTGTTAAAAAAGCTCCATCTTTTTGGATTGGTTCCCAAACTATCAGTGGTTCCCAAACTTTTGCAGGCTGGCGCCCCCTTGGC
>VOMN01037001.1:0-32015 GCA_014899125.1 Orchestia grillus
TACACTTTTTCTCGAATGTTACGAATACTTATTTGACCAACTGTATATAGAATGTATTTGCGATAATTCACGAGATAGGTGGGTCTACACGAAAACCAAATATATCCTTTGCCTCATGTTGAGTCTAAATTGTAAAAGGTATTTTTCGGTGACAGAACAATCAGGTACTAAAACATGGATGATTCACACCTGAGAATGGAAGGAATTAAGGTGAAACTACTTATTTTTACTAATCACAAGCAATAACTTTGATTCAGGCACTCATAGAAATTCTTTATCTCAGAGTAATGTTCCGGTGAGTATATTTAATGTGAGTTATATTATTTACCACCAAGTTTTGAACTTTCATATGAAGCTCGTTCGAAAGTATCCTAATTGATAAATTACAACAATTTTACCTTCTTTTTTATGACAACGAGAGTATCAGTGCACTAAACATATTGTTGATATTAGATTCCAATAACTTATTAAGTGAAGGTTACACGGATTGCTGTACATTTACCCAGTTATATACTCACAATGAAGTTTTTCTCAAAATGTCATTCCCAAGACCCAGTAGTGTATTATTTGTTGGACACAAATCCAGGACCAAAACTTTAAACTTTTACAAAAATTATGATTAATATATTGCTACTATTAATGATAATTATGTTACTCGTATTCCTAAATACGTTTTCAAACGTAAGGAAAGCAACTATTAGATTATGAATATTTCACTGTCATGCATGAGCAGCCTCTTAACTTTATCATTTCGAATGGAGATCTTTTCCGTCATCATTCACAGACCAAACATTTTCATCTTCCTCCGATGAATAAATCGCTGGGAACAGGCACGAGGCTGTGAAGCCGTTTTCTCAAGTAGAACTTACAGGTTAGGACATGCATTCGGACCTGAGTTCATACGCACGTAGTCCGTCTCTAGGAGAACGGAGCTGCTGATAATCATGGCAAATAAGTGCACACAGCCTCGATGAACGGCACGGATAGAATTTACACGCTGTTTCGCTCCTTACAATATTGTCAAGAGTATCTTCATTGAGCAAAAGTAAATAATAAAATATACTCAAAAGAAAATTCACTGCAACATTGTTACACCAATGCTTGCTTATTAAGCGAGAACACCGCTATAGGGCACGCAAATTATTCATTTTTTTCTGGTTCAAGAAAATAGTAGGCTTACAGCATACAATGCTTACAGGCACGTTTGGACATTTGCACATGAGTAACAATTAAGGATCTAATAGAGCTCACTTGCTTTCAAAAATATTAGGAAACCCTAGAAATCATGTCACTACAAGGCTTTAATTAAGAGGATCAAAGTCTGGGAAAAACCTCCAGCACTTCGGGAGAACTTACGTGATTGCTGATGTTAATGCTATTCCTACCAGAGCGTGTGACGCATTGAGGTCGACACCTGGTGGCTCAGTTTTCCATCCAGACGTGCTCAAGATGAGGTTTCTGGGAGCTGAGCCTGGACGATTACCTAAATTCTCGCCTAAAGAGGGACGCACAAAAGGTTTGTGTGACGAGGCTTGCGGTAGGAACGCAAAAAAATCGAGTGGCTCACTGATGTAGAAGACTCTTCCATCACGTTTAAGCAAGTGAGCAGCGTGTCTTCAAGTTTTAGGTTTTCTAAAACTAGCTTCACGTGAAGTTCACGTAAGCAAGTCAGGAGATGTTATTCTTGAGCCACACGGGAAAGCCAAACGGAGAGCGTAAAATTTGCAATTAAAAAACATGTGAGCATCAGTTTATAATAACAATCGGTTTCCAACATTAAGTTTGGGCTCCATGGTGCAGTGGTGAACGTGATGGCCTCACAGCCGAAAGGACAAGGGTTCGAGCCTCGGCTCAGGTGGGTGGGGCTTTTCACGTGACCACGGAGTACTTCCCTTGGAAAAGGAAGTTTAAACCACACATTCCTCACATCCCCCACCGCACCAGTAGTTGTAAGGCATTTAAAACCCAACGGTAAAACGTGTTGGAATAATAAAGGTTCTTTAATCCAACTAAGCTAAAATAAAATAAGGCTCGTACTAAGTGCCCTATCAATACCACGATTACAAGTAGTACTCGCACTTGTGGTGCACAATAAACGGCACTTGCGCGGCCCGAAACGTTTTTTCGTCGTCACCCAATTGTTACCTCCTGGAGGGGACGTACGTGAAGCCCAAGTCGACACAACCCATCAGTCATACATAATTCAAGCTGCAGCAGAATAGTTTGGCGAGGTGGCTTTATTTGAACTAGAAAAAAAATCACACAGTTGATGATTCATTTGGTAAATATTAATGGTGGTAACATACACAGACAAAATTAGACAAGTATTGAGAAGATTGTTTGACATCCACGATTCAGGCATTTGAATGCAAATAACTCCCCAACTATACAAATAATACAAAATGTTGCTTGATCAAGCGCGGAACTTGCTTGTTTTGAAATTGTTTGAACAAATAAAACTGCCAGAAAGAAAGCCTGAATAAATCTCAAATTTGATAATTTTTTTTGACAAAATATAAGTCTAATGAAGCCAAGAAATTAGTACCATGTGAACAGGACTAACAGAAAATGGCGAATGGAGAAATTTTATAAAACAATGAACGATTCTGCAGGAGTTTTCACTCAGCTGCTCCAAGAATAAGAGTTTATTTAATTCCACTGTAGGAAGCAACAAAAAATTAAACATATAACAATTTTAAGGCATAGAAAATGTATGTTTCAACTTTAACTACTATTAGGTTCAAATATAGTTATTACAAGCCAGGAAAACCAGAATCACTGATATTATTCTCGTGGGGAACTCATCTCTAATTTTCGAGTCCGTTCAATTAAACTCAAATTAATGAAAGATCTAGTTAACGCTCTAGCAAAATACCATCAACAAAATTTGAGAACTCGATCAAAAATGTGAAGCCAACCTAACTGTTATCGCTCAAGTAAAACTATTTGAGTTCGAGTCCTCAGTTTAACAGACTTTCTTCAGAAGCAATCATAGAATTGGAACACCGCAACTTCAGAGGTAGGTCGAGTCCAACATCGCGCGACTTTCATCACGAGGGACTATAATGTTGCCCGCTGACAGGGATTTTGAAGCGAGCAGTTTCGAGACCGCAGTTTCATCTGATACGTCAGTCAGCCTTTCAGTCAAAGGAGCAGATAGTGACTTCCCATGCGCTAGTAAATTAGCAGCGGAGCTCCAACAGCGCTCGTAAATGATCACGCTGGCGAGTAGGAGATGTGTGACGGAATGACTCTCAGCCGAAGAAAAATCTGATGAGCTCTTATGCTAAATGGTCCACTCAATAAAAACTCTCACTAATTTATTAAGAATTGCAACTCATGAGATATTTTGCAATTTCTCAGGCAGTTTGCTAATCACTAGTCGAAGGTTTGTCACTGAATCATGCGATCGAAATTATAAAATCTTTAAAACGCACAAAGACAAATCGCGACAGCTTTAACG
Organism: Orchestia grillus; assembly: GCA_014899125.1. NCBI lineage: Eukaryota > Metazoa > Arthropoda > Malacostraca > Amphipoda > Talitridae > Orchestia > Orchestia grillus. Next base: position 3,464 of record VOMN01037001.1, read on the forward strand.
AACATTATTGAAATATCCATAGGAAATTTTAGCGGTACAATTCATCTCCCAATGAGCAGGTGGCATCTCAAGTGAAAGTTGTAGACTCGCATCCAATTTCACAAATATAAGAACCTACATCATATGAACTTGAGCGAAACTAGTTTCAATCAAGCTTCAAATTACGAAGAGTCCCGTTTTAGTCGACTGTTATTACCTTAATTATCCTGATTGGCAGAGCATGCAGGCCCCTACATGCTGCAACATGGGTACACATTTGCGCTGTCCAGCCCAAGTCATAGTCCAGTGCAAAGCATTGCTGACCTGTGCATAGGTAACGATCACCCCTCGCCAGTTGGCAGATCTCGGCCAAATGGCACCAGATGAAGCGTCGCAAGGCGGTCACTGCGGTGTGCAATTTTAGGGCCCTCGGGAACTCTCCACTAGCTCTTCAGACGCAGCCTCGCAATTCTGCCGCGTACTGTTTCACATCAGCTATAAGAAATGTTCATTAATTTAATCGCATTTTGTTCCGGGTCTGTGGACCATGGTGGGAACAGGGATCACTGGCTACGACGACGCGCATCAAAATGATGTACTCTAACGATGAGAGGAAGCCGACTCGAAAATCTTTATAAAACATCTAATCGTACACAAGGGCTTCATACTTCATACATCCGACCAAGCTGTAATTCAAAATTAAAACTAATTTAGTACTCGCAAACTGTACCTTAAAAAGGTCAAACGTGGGCATTGCCTCCAAAAAAATCCTAACTTTGACAATTATTACGGATGAGAAATGATGTTTTTGTAAGAAACGGGTCGATGGGCCGTAAGAAATTAACTTACTAAAAAATAATGAAATAAAACCAATAATTTTCTCGGAGATATCCAGAAACGTAGACGAAAAGAAGACTATGACCGTTCGACGAGCCCTTAACAAAACTGTCATTTAATGGTCTTAAATAAGGGACTGATATACATATATATGTTCGTAGCGTCTGTCGTCAAAATCTAATCAATAAGACTGTCCTCTCATCAATATTTCCTTCGCGCGACTTTGGGGTACTTGAAAGGGCCCTAAATCACAGCGAGATCGCCGATGTCCGCAACTTCGAACGCACTAAGTTCGAGTATCGCCAGCCAGAATGGTTCCCTCAGTTGTGGTCGCCTCGCATCATCACGAAAGTTTGTTAGGTAATCATTCAAACTCCAGAACTGTTTTGGGCAGAGAAGTGTGTTAACAATAATGCCAATGAATCTAGTTTTATTGATGCCACACTCACACACGCTGTACAAGCAGCGTAAATGACCCCTTGTTATGGGCCAAGTGCTTCTAATTAGGTGCATAACATACCATCGCACAGATGAATGAAGTACATCCAGAAGTTAATTTAAATAAGGATGTCAAACACGGACTGCATGCTTCATTTTTTTGCACAGAAACGCACAAAATAAGACGCATTTCAAAATCACATATTTATCGGTCCTAAAAATAAATTGAATTTCGTCGTATGAGAGGCGTTGGAGTGAAATTATGTAGAAGAGTATGAAAAAAGTATGAAGTATGTTCGATTTTCATTCTTTGGCTTAAACGACATTAATAGCTCACCACAGCGTACCTGCGTAGACCGATTACTTGAAGGGACAAGAAGCTGTTAAGGATATGGAGCACATGAAAACGAAGCAATAACCGGATGAAAGTATGAAGCAGCGAATAACTATACGAAACATTTGAAATGATATGAAGAATACTGACACAAACACCTGATGATGATCTGGGGTATCTAACAACATTAAGCCGCTTATAATAATGCACAGTACATAATACAATACGCACAGTACAGTACATAATGATATACAATAATAATATACAGTACATGACAGCATATTTATAAACAACGTAACTGATTAAGTAATGAAACAGCTAATGCAGATAGTGAGCAGCTGATAAAAGTACTACGATGTTGTTGAAGAGACTCAGTAGTCGACATAGAGAAGTTCCTAATCATTAGATCAAAATTCTGCTCAGCTAGAGCGTTAACCAGTAATCATGGCTGCTGGATGTTAACACTAACTGCGCGTCACTAGATCTACTAGTGATCTAAATCATCATTGCTCTACGCTTCTTTCATTCCTACTGTGGGAGAATATGTCATTGTATTTTCTTAACATTATTGAAGCTGTACTGCAAATATTTCCGCGAATAATGAATAATGTATACTTTGTCGACGTATGTGCGAGTATAGAAGGTTTATCTTCCAATTCCGTTCACATCTGAGGCCCCGCATGCTGTTCTCCACAGACTCGAGAGAAAACTCTGCCAAGAATGTGCCAATAAAAGGGACTCAGCGCGAAGATACGGCGGCTTTGTACAGAAAATCAATCAGGAATCGAACTGAAGAGCCGAGGAGGAGAGAGAGAGAGACCTGTTGGAACCTGTTGCCGCTCTCCCTGCAAATCTCCACGCAATATGAAAAAAGTATCATTATGAAAACATGAAAGAAAAATTGCATAAAAAGTGAGCTTTGCGAGAAATGCTTGGCGACGAAAATTGGAGAGGAGAAAATGGGGTGTAAAAATGAGAAGAAACGCTTCTGTTTGGCAGCAGTGTGACAATTTGTCAGCCGACCATTTCGACGATCGCGCACGTGCGCACGAAGAACTGCTGTTAACACGTTGACTCCGAAGTGGGTCATATATGGTACACGCGATCATCTAACCTAACCTAATGTAACCAAAGCACTATCATGCATAAATACAAATTTTCGAGTTTCCTTCAAATTTGTGTTCATCAATCGAATAAGCTAGTGCTGATTAGTAAGCAAATTGATAGAATAACCAAATTTGTGAAACTAAAATCTTTCATTTTTAAATTCACAGTAGAGATATTTGTCGGCATGTAATTTTACCTGCGCGGAGTATCGGAGTCAACGTGTTAAACTCTTTACTGCCCAAAAACACTATACTGTCCCGTTTCACAAGTATATTACTAATTACTAGCTTTCTTAAAAACTATATGCAGGTTCGTTGTATATATGCAGTGAGGAACAAAAACAAATACACGTTTGTGCAAACTGTAACTTGAAAATTTTTGGTGAAGGTGAATTTTCGGTATAAAAAATTTCTAAATAAGAAAAATCCGTAGAAATAAATTACATATTTACGTGGATAGAAATTTAAACCACATTAAAAAAATCTTCAAATATTTGGTCGTATAACCTTTGTAGATAACTATTGTTCTGGAATGTTACAGTATATTCTCATCCACACACCGTTACTTTCGATGGCGCACCAAAAATACAATCACCAAAATAATTTGGTTGTTAAAAAGGCTAAACTCTTGGTTGTTTTCAAAACGATCATTAGTTTCATTTCATTGAAGCAATTTCCAGGTACTACAACACCTGAGCATAAAAATTTCATCGCAAATTTGGTGAATAAGTACCATGTCAAAGTGATGCTTACAAGCCTAATTAAAATTTCGAAACACTCGTGATAGCAGCTATGAGTGTGTCCGTAACCAAATACCAAAGTCATATAATTTGATTCACTAGATCATGCTCTCAGAAAGCAACAGGGAGCGTTTTATTCGACTATTTGCATATGTAACAACACGTTCACAGACTAGAATGACTTCGACTAAACATTTTAGCGACATTTACAATACGCAAGGTGGCAAAATAGATTGAATAATTTCCCACCCGCAGGTAAAAATCTGAGGCCTCTTATCTCAGAACTCACTGAAATGAACTGCAGTGAAGGAGGACAACTGGCAAATGGTAACTGCGAGAGAATTAGAGGGGTGAATTTATTTAATGATCTATTAAGACATTACCGCATACTTCTTGGCCACCACCATTTTAAATTTAGCTTTCATTTATTCATTTCGACATATAGGCCAAATTGAAAAAAATTAAGTTCAAACATTTTACTGTTCTGCAGGTGCGTTGTACAACTTGGTTATTTATTACAGGGTATAATTGCAGTTACCTCAGCGGCGATGCGTCTGAACGCACACATTGTCGTTCAGTTCTCAAATTTGAGCTACGCAAGTTCCTATAAGCTCTCCAGAGCGAGTATTGGAAACCACCATCACATTTCCTAGGTAGAGCAATGCTGAACTCTAGTGCATTCATGCCCAGCTGCGCAAACAACACGCGCCTCTCATCCATGTAGGTACGTTTGCGGTTAAAATGAGTAGTAGCGAACTCGATTCCGTGACATGAACATTGAGCGAAGAGGCAAAATTATAATAATTATACCTAGGCGGAATTCAACGCGCTGCACTATCGCAAAATAAGTAATAATCAGTCAAGGTAAAAACGCGGACAAGACCTCGACATTAACGGAAATTTCAAAGGCGCAGTTTAAACAAAACTGCATCCTGGAGGACTCGAGCGCACATATAACTTAGGTAAATGAAGTCTGATGTTCAGAGAGGAAATCCTCCTGTCATGAACACAAAACAACTCAGTTCTGTAGACGCTTGTTCTCGAATAAAGCAGAATAATTCGTTGAGAGAAAACTCTATGAATAAAGTCTTTCATTTTATGCTCATATCACAAGCAAGGGAAGCCTGCCAACGCTCCCGCAACGTCAAGTCGCGTAGAGGCCAAGGCTGTCGAGCGCATCCACTGCTTAAGTTCTCCCAACAAAACGTCTCCCAACAGCATTACTTCTCTCACAAGGGCACAATTTCTGGCTAAAAAGTTAACTCACCATTTAAAAGCGTATGCAAATGGTACGCAGAGTACCTTGTGGCGGCGGCAGCGTCAATTACTACCATGCGGATGACAGGATAGAATCACGAGACGGCAGCATTCTAAGCACAGGAATGCCAGCCCCTGCGATCGGAAGGCCTGCGCCTGTAACCCTTAAACGACCAATTTGATTTGTGATAAGACTGAATTTGGCTTTGTACGAGAAACTTCTTTCAGCCTTACGCGTATATACAATAAGAGTGCATTTGGCTTTGTATAAAAACCTACCATCATTCGTATGAAACGGGACATTTAGGTCCTTTTGGTCCTTGTTTTGAGCACGATTCGATTTGTGCTCAAAATTTTTAGTAACAAATATTTAAAATGCGTGGCCATGAGCCAAGAGCATGGACGTACGGGTACTGAAGCGAACACAAAAGCACAGCGTTCAGTAGAATGTACTGAGCCATTCAAACCGCAATTGTTTTTTGGCGGCACGTTCAACAAGTTGGCTGCAACGACAAATTATCTCATTGCTGGCAATCCATACAGTTTAACTGTGCACGAGTGCACTCGTAGCAGATCTATTTCATTGTAACGTGCTTAAAATGAACTGACATCTGGACCTAAAACTATTCCTCTAAACTGAAATACATTCATTTTAACGTGAACAATTGAGTAGTAGCAGAAGTGGTAATGATAACAGCGCTTCAGTAACTCAGACTTTCTCGCACCAAAAGAGTAGGGACTGTTTAGTATGGACTTAGGAGAACGGGGAATCTATGCACAAGGTGTGTTCCCACACAAGATCCTCTGCGCATAGGAACAGCGAGTTGAGAAGGAAGAGGAAGAAAAGACAAATAAGAAATAGCGAAGAAGGAATGAAAACAGGAAGAAGCAAAGTGGGCACGAAAGATAGAAGTTTCGAAGGCCTATCTAAAGCTGAGGTAGCCTAGCGGTGCTCCCCTGGGGGCGCTAGTCCCCATAGTATAGGATAGACAAACTTAACTAACCTACCCCTAATGCCTATGGCCTATCCTATGCCCCCTGGGAGGGGTGAAAAATTAAGCGTAAAGGGAAAAATGAGTGTAAAAAAATACATACAGAAAGATTACTGAAAAATAATTTTATTGTGAAGTTTACAATTGGAACCAATTTTTATTCTTTTCTAACTTATTTTCAAATTGAGAAATTTACAAAATTGTAATCATACAACAGGGTACATAAAAGGAAATCGTAATCCTTGCCCCTCAAAACAAAATTGCTTTGCACGATTACTGATACTTCATTGATTGTACAAAGCCTCCAAATCTACACTTTTATGCTGGAAAAACTCAAAGGTGAAATGTAAAGTGATATGAAACGTATACTGTATGTTTTAATTGATATTTTTGTGTCCCATAACTTCTTGCTGTCCTGTTCAAGGTGAAGTATTTATTTTAGCAACTCGATAATAATTTTCCTTCAAATTTTATGCCTGATACAGATGACTTGAAATATGAATTAATGCGTCAAGGGGCACCTAAATAGAAATCGATTTCGACAAATTTTTACTACGAAGATTTGCTAGATAACAAACATAGCTCAGCAGTCGCGAACGAACGAGTTAATTCATTTTGTGCATGAACATTTGATGGACATCATTCCTTGAATACCGACATTCTTGACAGAATTGCCATGGCTGAAGTATGCCACGGCGGCGTTGCAAACATTCGAGACGCGCAGAATTTATACGTGAAGAAAAACAAGCGAGACATTGGAAACGACATTTTTGTTCGAAGACGTTCTTTCGACAATTCGACCATTTACTCGCGAGAGAAATATAATTATTGATAAACGGTACAGAAAGTTATGCTAAAATGACGAGTATAACTCGTATCTTCAGATCACCCAAACAATTGGTGTTAAATCGGTCATGTACATAGGCTGCTTGCAACATTTTATGGGATGCATAAATCGTCGACGCTCGGTGACATCAGCGTGTGCCTCGCTGAGTAAACTGAGCTATGTTGTTACTAAAGTCTCCTTGCCACGCAAGACAAATATAAGGAACGAGATAGATGAGCTTCGTTTCATTCACCCACAGAAATGATCGAGAGTGACTATTTAGGATGAAAAAGAAACAATCATTTTCATGTTCAAAGCAAGCATGTTATCAAATTACAGCTTTCCCGTCCAGGTGCAGTAGTTTTCTAATAGATGTGTTAGGAGAGTAGGCTTCATTACGTCTCTGCTGAGCAGCAGGTATGGTATACTGTTTCTGCAAATTATTTCGTGCGCATCGGTCGTGGACGTTGCAACAAATGAAGTAATAGGCTCCTTTCACAGCGGCGCGCGCCGTTCTGTGCAGTCAAAAGCCAGAGCATTAGACATGAGATGTCAGGGTAGATAGTCTTGTAGGAATGCCATTATGCGGTAGGAAGAACGCCGTAGAAAACTGCTTCGTTGGTATCGAGCACGACTTGCTAAACTTGGTTACAACCCATTTTAGCAAGACTCTCAGAGATAGTTTGAAATTCTGAACGAAGGTTGGGAGGAGACATCGAGGAGACGATTTTACAATCCAACGACGCTCATTTATCCTTCGGTTGTATAAACCAGTTTTGCTCAATTACTCACACCAAATCAGGTACAGAGCCATTTTAGCAAGCGCAACTATTGATAGGCCAACATTAAGAGATTCCTCCTGTCACGGAATCACAGTAACATCTTATCTTTCATGACGAACGAAAAACGATTGGGAAATTTTTGGGCTCACCAATTTTTCTTAGGACTCCTGGTCAATAATTTCCTTCGGGACACCAAGTTCTGCGAATTAATGGCACTGATAGGATTTTTATGGCTGGTTTACGAGAAGCCAGGGTACGAGTGTAAGGATAGGCGGCAATAGCTGTCCTTTGGAGAGCCTGGGCCAAAAGTACGCCGCAAGTCTGCGTTGAAGTCGAGATTAAGAAACATCCGAGATAGATGAAGACGAAGCGCCTTTGTTGAGAGGTCAGAGAAGATGTCTGGAAGTGAAGATTGCACTCGCGTCCGGATGGGTTGCTTCACCTTATGGAGTCCTCGAGAGATGCCCATCACATCAAGATTGATGCGACGAAGACTGATTGCTTTACAGAACACAGATTAGTAGAGCTCGCGGCCGTATGTGATAGCCAGGACGTACGACTTGATGTATGTTGCAATCAATTTTAGCCACTAGATTTGTCTGTTTAGATTGAGGAGAAAATATCGATGCATTCATATCTGCAATAGAAAGCTATAGCTCAAGAGAATAGTTTGCCATCAGTTTAAGAACAGCAGACATGAGGCTGAAGTACTTCAGAAAGGACTGACAGTCTCAACACATTGACTACGGGATGACCTACCGGTGGGTCATTTTGCTCCTAGGAAAATAGCATCATCGCAACCAATGTGTTAAACGTTCCTTCAATAAAATCAAAAACCGTTGTTTAGCTGTCACCACAACGACTCGGCTGTATGAAAGAAGGTCATACTGATACACAGGGTGAGAAGGCTATTTGAGGACAAGTCGTTCTCAATTCATTATACACTCGAATCATGTACAATATAATTTTTCATTTCAAATAACCTATTCAAATTAAGATGTGAACTCACGAGAAGAAAAGACACACAGCTCAACTACGATGGTTTTAGGAGTTGTCAGTCGTGAAGGTCATGTCATGCCACTCTACATTGTTCCACAGCATCTTAGGGTTGATGCTGCTAGATATATTGATGTTCTAAAAACGGTTGTTAAGGCCTGGATCGATAAAGTATCCAGTGGAGAGCCATGTGTTTTTCAGCAAGACTCAGCACCCTCTCACAAAGCCATAGTAACTAAAGACTGGTTATCAGAGAAATTTTACGATCATGTGACCCCAATTTGTGACCCCCTAACTCGCCAGAATTAAATCCTATGGAATATTACGAGTGGAGTGTTATTGAAAGAGTGAAAGAGAGACTAATCGACATCCTCATAATACCATGGTTTCAGTGAACACTGCCATTGTCCAGGTGATGTCCGAAATAAATAAGTACCACATAATTTCAGCTTGTCAACGGTTTTGGACTCATATAGTACCAGTCACTGAAGCCAAAGGCTGCTTAATAGACTAATTTGATAATGAAGTATCATCAAGAATATTTGTGCGAAATTGATTTAAATATTTCCATGTTTGGTAAAATATTGTTTATTTAACACACTAAAAATGTCCACACTAAAATGTCCTAGCCCTTGCATCCCGTATTAGAGAGTTATGCCAGTTATTGATAAACAGGTAAGTTACGAAAGATTTCACACGGATCTGTTGCTACAGTCAAATGTCATTTCAGAGGGAAGCTGCTGAGACCATTTCGAATTCTTCCAGTACGAAGAAGTACGTACGGGCGTTCTAAACGAAGTAAGCATCGAAATAATCGATAACTGTTCGGTAACCATAATTTCAGACCACGAACGGTAATTACCACAAAATCTCGTTTCCACGGCATACCTATAATTAACGGTAATTATTTACTCAATTTTGAACCCTAGATAGTACAAGGTCACAGCTGTTAGGTGAACTTCATTCAGCCCTACAGCGTACGTCGTTCCACTGGTGAAGTTGATGAAGTTGCACACAAATGCATAAAGCATTGAGGACCGTATAAGTTACATTTTGTTCATTTAAAATGTAAGCTTAGGGTTAATTACACTAACATCCTGACATTCGTGTATTACATCTCGGTACACATTTCAGATAAACTGTATGAAGTCTTCAAAGTGAGTGTCATTTTTCATCTCATTTCATAACTGCAACAGAGATTACATTTCAGTTTCTCGAAATGTTGATCGTCTTGTTCACTTAACTCGAAAAATGAATACGCACTAGTTACATTTCTACCGATGAACCTGGTTAGTTGCTCATTGCCATATGTAAACTTCCAGAGCAAGTTATAAAGTCATCTAAAAAAAGTATAAGTGGTCGTGGTGAACTGATGTGCATCAATTCACACACGTCGTCGGAAGTGCAGAAAGTTTACTAACATTCATTGATACTAACAGTCAAAGTTTGCGTTACATTCTCTGACACTGAAATGACGAGGGTCAGGTTGAAGCGCGCACCTTACACGATCGTATCCGCGACTACGAAGTGCCTACAGGTACAGGACAACGCTAACACGGAATGCCACTTGGGCGGACTCGACCCCGACATGCGGTGCTCGGAGGGCGCGGTCATCAAGTGCTCATCGAGATGAGTTAGTTTTAAGCTCGAACATGACAAATGTAGCAAGCCTTTTAGCCGAGTTCAGGTGAAAATATCGATACACAAACGTTCCCACAGGTAAAAATATCACGTGAAAAAAAAGAAATGACAAGAATTTGTTTGGTAAGGAATAGTGTAAAAGCCCTTAACGAACACTGAGCGGTCACGGCAAATGCTGCAGAAAATAAGAAAAATTAGAAAATGAACAGATTATTTGAAATATACCTTTGGTAAAAGTAATTCCGGGTAGAACAATCTCGAATCGAATGACAGTGGAATAATATATAATAATAAACTCTGTATGAAATAGATATACCGAACTCTCGGATGAGTTAAATAGTCAACCTGTAGACAATTTTGAATCGCGAGGAAGAGTTTCTGAAGTCATTACCCAAATTCTCACAGCCCTTGGAAGTGGGCTAAAGGAAAACGAAGGCACGATTAAGATAAGGAGGAGTAAACATATTAATATGTTTCCTGTGATGTGACCAACCGGAGGGTATTTCAGTCCTAGAAAAACATGTTAGAACGAAGACCGAAAAACCATTAGTACAAGTTTAATACCTCAATAAATGTTACCGTCAAGCCAAAACTGAATAACGACCAGAGTTTTATGAGACTAATTTTGCATAAAATTTATAACCGAAGATTTTAGTGATAGTAGGTTCTGATACCTTGACTAGGGTATTTTAAAACTACATCTTAGTGCTCTTGTATTTCACTGTTTTGAATTATTTCTTTCTTATCATTTCAGCATTTATGGAAAGGAAACATTCTGAAACGTTTGCAATTCAATAGGTTTGTCATATCGTTGATTTTTTTCATCTTGAGAGTGAGGTTTTACACAAATGAACCTATAAAAACAAGTTTCGAAAAGGACACAAACAAAATTGTCAAAGTTCAACGGCAAGCGGGATGAAGCCAGTAGAAACTCGCAAGAGATTGAAAAAATACCATGGGCTTCAGCCAATTCAGCAAGATCTCGAATCCAAGCGCCAAACACAGGAAAAATTCTCACACTAGCAAGTCTCTACCATTGGTAGCCAAGGTCCCCTCTGAACAATGCCCAAACGCCAATGGAAACAAACTAGAAGTCCAACACTCTTCGTCTCTTTGCCCTGCACGAGACGTTAGTTACTGGAACTAACTTTCATCTTTCATTGAAGCCTTTTAGATTAATAAGTAGCACTTTAATTAATTCAATTCAAAATTTCGTTTCACGAAAAAATTTCTACAGGAATAGAGGAGCTAGAAATGGCAATGATATGACTCATTCAATTTGAATGTTCACAATTTTTAAATCGTAATACCCTTAGGTACCCGATTCCTTGAAGGGTTGCGAGGGCCTTGATGCACTCCAGGATTACCAAGTTCTCAGGACACGCTGGAGGATAGATAATCCTCTCCAGCGCCACTCTAGCTATGAGATACACAGCCGGTGATCGAAGCGATAATGTGAATTATGAAATATCATTGCCATATAACAACTTATTCTGAATTCAAACACGAGCAGACTCTATGTAATTTCGGGGATATTTCGATTTATAAAATAGTTTGAATTATCATACACAGTACATATTTTTCACATAGTAGTAACATTTTTAGCATTCGGTAAATTTTCACAGCTTCTTCTTAAGTTATGGCTTTTCGAGACCTCAACTCTGCTGCAAGATAGAAGGGCACTGCAGTCTCAGCTCAGATTTAGCTTGGCCACACTGTGAACAAATGGGGAAAACTATTTGTACGCCCAGAACTCAGACGGTTAAACACGAAGCCGAGGATCAGCAACGAGTGAAAGAATAAATAATTCCCAGCTCAAACAAAGTACGTACTGTAGAGCTCCTGACGCGGCCTCGCAAACCATTTCAAAAATCGATGTTCAAAGCCACGTCTCCCGCCCAACAGCGCGTTAAACTATCGTAAAAATTTCCATTTATTCGCATACGTATAAAGAAAAATTATCTTGAAAGTTTATTTGGCATCGCACCGTAAATACTGAATGCAAAATTGGGATAAAAGTTCCAATCAAGTCGTTTCTTGCACCAGCAATTAATGAATTATATTTACATTCAAGTTATAAGTAGCTTCACCACTTTATAGAATGTATTTACATGCGTCTAGTATTCATTTCACTTACGAGTGATATTTTCATATTACGATTTGTACAACTATATAATTATAACAAGACTAACTTATAAGGTAAGAACATAATATCACCATCATCATTGATATGTTCTAAGTTAGACCACCATCTGCCCCAACAAACGATCTCCACACAGCTGGCCTTACTGAAGAATAAAAGCTGCGCCATAGGAGCGCAGATTAATATGCCTATCGGTGAGCACAGTACGCTATAATTAGTACAAGAAGACTTGAAGTATCTCGACATCACCAGGCATTATAGCCTCCTTCCCGGGCAAGGACGAGTTAACTCGTTTTCACCGAATTATTAGCACGTATTTCCAAACTTTGGACGAGCAAACTCGCTAAAGTTTCTATTTTGAATAAACAAGTTTGATGGAGTTTCGTCGTCCTCCCTTTACGTCTCACGGTATAAACTAATCATTTCCGAGTGTACTCATACGTCTGAAAAAATACATAAATCACCAGAACATACCACGCATTCGTCTAAAGCCTGCGGGGGAAGGGTTATTATAGTTTACAGTTCGATATGACTGTAGCTACGGGACCTCATTACAGCGGTTATGGGACCTCATTAAAGTGGATACGGGGCCTCATTACAGTGGATACGGGGCCTCATTACAGTGGATACGGGACCTCATTGCAGTAGATATGGGACCTAATTGCAGTGGATACGGGACCTCATTGCAGTGGATATGGGACCTCATTGCAGTGAATACGGGACCTTATTGCAGTGGATATGGGACCTCATTGCAGTGGATACGGGACCTCATTACAGTGGATATGGGACTTCATTGTAGTGGATACGGGACCTCATTAGTGGATACGAGACCTCATTGCAGTTGGAAAGCAAGGTCGATAAAGCAATATGATTTATCAAGCAGCGCAGAACAGTCTTCAGATAAGCAACAGCACTTAATTTACCCACTGAACTGTTTGCTCGCTAATTATCATCGGAACAACAGATAGCGATAGCTCACAACTGATAGAGATGGAAGAACCTCAGAAAATATATACCATTATGATAGACAAAAAAAATGTAGTGAGCGTCTCTCCTAACATCCCATTCTATCGAACAAACCATTTACACTAGCTCGAAAAGAGAATAATTGAAAATAAAACATGCGCGAAAGAAACTAAAGATTGGAAATTTGCCCGTAAAATGTTATAGACGAAGTAGAATACTTCGACTGTAAACGAAAATCTGTATGCAGGTATATCTGTATACAACACAAATAGACCACCCTGTACAATACATTGGCACCCACACTATTTATCATTTCGTACAAGAAAAATTTTTCGTAGCTTGAAAATTTTATTTAAACTTTGAAAAGTATGTACTACATCGTATCAGGAGATAGAATTTTGAAACTGAATATTCTAATTGACCTCACAGCTAATTTTTAGTTCTGCGGAGCTCGAGTCAATTCTGCTCGTTTTTAATATTTAAGCGAGAACATTCAGTCGTGTTCCCTTGATTCATATCCAATATTTCACCAAAGGCTCTTCTAAAAAAAACATTTTCTGTCATAAGACTTTACACCAACAAATCGGACGAGAAAACACTGACGAAATCCAGCCTGCTGTTGCCTGTTCTTGTTCTCTGGGACTCGTAAACATGATACGGAGAGGACATCGCGATAGAACATGAGGGTGATCAGTTAAGTTGTGTGTTTGAAGCCTTATTTAACGTCGTGATCAATACAAAGACAATGACTTAGAAGATTGTACGGATTGGTCTCCCAAATGCTGTTAGTTGCACTTGGGTTCATGTAAACTAACGAGTGCTTAAAGCCACCCCCATCAATAAATATTTTATCTTCCGTGGATTTTCTGGAGTTATGTCACAAGCTCAGATTAGGACATTGCAGAGGAACAGAACACATTACTATTCAGAATATTGAATACTGATTAAGCGTGGGACATTTCCTATCAGAAGTACCTTCGTAGGAAGTAAACCATACTGACTAACAATCAGCGAGTCAAGTAAAGACACGAATATTACAAATTTCAACAAAAATTTGCCATTAAAAATTGACAAAGGAATACCACGCTGCTAAAATTCAAGCAATCTACTTTTGTTTCAATTCTAAGTTGATGAACACAATTCTAAACTTTCATTTCAACGATGTCACATAACCGACAGCTTGTAGCTTTATTTAAGTTATTTCGCTATTTTCTTCCTAGATGTATAAGCCGCTGATCACCACAGGAACACTAACCGCCTTGAATGAAAATGAATGATGATTCTATCTATGCATAGGACATAAGTCGTCTTCTGCACGATCGGGCGATAGATCGAGCCAAGAAAACCGCTCTGCTGTTGTCTCTCACATACGGTGGTACGAAATAGAGCGAGTATCAGGTACCACGGAAAATATTAGTGTCATAGATGTAAATACAGCACGTTATAAGAAGCTAATAAGAAAATAGAGCGCTTGTTCGCTGGATGCGATCTAACCCTTTATGTAAGGGCGACTGTACGTTGCCATGGCTGGCTGACTTTATGCCAGAGCATGCACGACTTAATGAAGAATTATTGAATTTATCGAAGCCAATTGCAGGACTTAAGATCAATAAGGCTTCGCTTTACAGGGTAGCATTCCGTCTAGAATAAGGAAAAATATTTGCCTTGAACGAGTCGATGATTTTTAATATTTTGCTCAATGTGTGAAAACCCTACGTAAACTTGAGTTATTTTTGAATTTCACTCAAAATTTCTTGACGTCAGCTGGCGACAACCGTCGTCGTTGTTTGCTATGCGGGTCATTCACTGGAAATATCGGGAAATGAATCAAGAGGTGTTGTCAGAAGCCACCGATATGCATCGTCAAGTATCCAACCATTCGACGCGTAATAACACTGCAATAATGAGTGCGTCCACAAACACGCATTGCAACTACAGTAGGTTACAAGATGCAGCATAATCAAGGGCGGTGCGACGTTATCTTTCTATTCGTAATCACTTTGATTATAGAGAATTCAGCACATAACGCTTGACAATGTTGCTCCTAAAGAATAAGGAGAGACCAGGGATTGCATTAATTAACCATAGTCCAAAAGTTACTCATAAGCTCCTCGAAAAATTTAAGAGCGGAGATTAGTCATAGTTTCACTCTCGTGTCTCATTTCGAGAACATTCGGCTTCAATTGTTTCGTTCCGAAAAAACGGCTTAAGTCCCCACGAATGAACTGAAGTGTTGGTACAGAGGGGCTAAAAATATTACCCATTGTGTGTATCTCAATAATTTTTAAAGAAATCTGTGTATGCGTACCAATTCCAGCAAGCGTCACCTACCCACGACTAATTTAACATTTTCCTCGTGCTTCCACATCGGATAAAGAGGTGAATTTTTTTGCCTTTAAATTTTACAATCGCGAATAGTAAATACATTTTTTGGGCCCTTTATCAGGTTCTCGTAGTCTCTCTCTACACACCACGTCTAGTAACGTTTGCTACGAAATTTCTATATTCTTCTTCTTTTCCTGTTTTAAGAGGATCCTCGGTCCAGTTGGTCCAGGCACCTCAAGCCTTGTGACGAGTGTACAGAGCAAGTTGATGGTTAGACTACCTTGAAGTTTAGTACAACTCTTCACGTGAAATATTGCGTTTTGCAATTCCTGTACTCCCAGTTTCGTGAGGTGAGTTGCACACTGGACAGCGCGTGGGTGTCCGTCCAGTGTGTTCTAAAAGTTACAGAACTAGAAGCTTAGTTTTAACCTAAAGAAGACAGCTGTGAAGACTGCGTCATGTTTCAGTTAATAAACATAGTTTAGCCTTAAATTCATATTGTTTCGTACAAAACTAGGACGGTTGTATACACTGGTGCATAAGAAATGTAAATTTTTGCGCACTAATTCGTACCTTTAAAAAATTAGTCAGTCCTTCAAGAGTTAATTGTGTATCAGCTTTAGTCTTCCTTGGTAGACGATCAAAATTTAGTCTTGTCTTCCGAGATCAGGGCTCCCAGTGCCCGATGCGCTTGTATGAATATTTAACAGCTTAAGGTTTACTTTTTGATTTCTTGAGGCACTAGAGAACTGCGTAGAAGAACTTGCAGTTTTAAAAATGCGGTTTTAACTTAAAAACAACTGTAAAGCGAGGAAAAAGATGACAACGTTCTTAAGGGAATCAACCAGCGGACCAGTACTAGACGTTCTCAGGGATGAGGAACATACGCATTACACTGAACTTACTGACTTAAAATCATTTTCACGTAATATACCAACAAATCGAGATTGTTGATAATGACCATTCAATCCTTGTAAAGTTTCTACTCGCAATTTGCACAAGAAAATACCTAACATGCACTCTCACACAGCAGACAGAGTGATGATGAAGCCAATAGCTAGTAAAATGCGCCCAATATTGAGTGAAATTTGGTCTATTGTTTTATCATGAGAAATTAGAGCCTACTAATCTACAAAGCGGACAGAACAAACTCTTAATTTTAACATTTTCATCACGATTTCAATACAATTTTAAATACATATTCGTTACTCACAGTGCGCTGAGCGATCGAAGTCTGTTGAGAGGTTTGAATGGCAGAGCGTCGGAACCTTTGGCGGGTTCCCGCACCCAAATAAAGGTATCATATCTACGGAACTTTTTCATCTTAGCTGGCACTTGCGTAGTATTTTTCATGGGTTTCCTTGGAGTTTCCTGCAAACCACTTGCTTGAGCAGAGCTGCTGCTAAGTGCCGCAGCTGTTTGCGCTGCAGCTAAAGTTGCAGCGTACAGAAGAGAATTTTCTGAACACTTTTTCACATATTCGGGGCAAATTGTATCCCCAATGATTGAAGCACCACCTCCCGCAAGCACACTTTGAGCACCGAACTTCTGGTCACACTCATCCATCACTAAATCTTTCTCCGTGCCTTGGTCACAAATCTTTCCACCGTATGGGAAGGCACACTGAGTCTTTTGCTCCTTCACAGGGACTGCGTCTTCTATTTCCTCAAGAATGTCACTCGTATCGTTGATATCGTCCAATTCCTCCACAACGCCCATCACCAGGCCGTCTCGGCAACTAACGCGGCGGCGCAAACCTAACCCAACTTTGAAAGAAGACATTCTGAGACCACAGGTCCAGGGAACCCTCAACGCTAAATCGGCACCGGCCGCATAATCCAAGTTGTCGTACAGTGCCGAGCTTGTTCCAGTCACCTCGTACGTTGGCGTGCCTCATGAATCGTACGTTCGCACGTGCTTGTGGTTGTTTTGCATTCGCTTCGCGTGCTTGCTCGCTCTCTTTATAGTGCGTTGTCAACACGAGTTTTTGTGTATTCTAGTCATCTCGAGTGTTCCCGGATACACCACTGATCGTACGTTAATATACGTGCATGCAACTACGTCCTCATCCTGCAGGGTCGGCGTACACATCTAGTGGAACGCTTCCATACGCCTACACACCCTTCAGTGATCTCGCACTCAGCTTAAAACTTGTGGCCGTTTGCGTTCACTCCATCTGACTTCACGCACTCACTGCATCTGCTTCTTCTAACGGTAGTTAACTCGAGCATGTCCTCTTTCAGGATCCATCAAGGACAAAATTTGTCGACAGCAAATAGCCGTTTGTTTGTGACCAGCGAAGCCAGGCGTTCACAGCATCGTCAGATTTAGCGAACTCAGACTACCAACGAATCCATTTCAACTCTTGACGGATGATAGATTAATTTCGTCTCTCGAATTACTACCACTAATATTATTCATATGGCAACACGCGTATCATTTTCTGCGAGGAGATAATACAATTTCTACATTGATCAGTTTCGATGGACTGCAACACAGGATTTCCAAAGCAAAACGTCAACATAGTCGGACCTGGTTTTGAAAAAAAGATTCATGAGAATTCATAAGTTCAACCGCGATTCAATTGAAATTGAACAATTCACTTTGTCAATGGTACATAAATTAAGTAAAAATGTATTTTAGAAAAGAAATGAGCGCGTGAAACTGTTTCCTTGGAAAGAATCACTTGAAGTATTAATTTGGTGAGTGAATAACGCTTAAAAAAAAACATAAATTGCAAAATGTTTCACATTCTATTCATCGTCAGGTTATTTTTTACTCGTATAAGGCTCGATGAAAAATATCTTCAACTATTTTCTTAATGGAGCTGTTAAGAGGGAAAAGTGAAATCTATATGGCAGGAAATGAAATTCTTCAGGGAAGGTAACAAAAAATTTCTAGCAGTGCATCAAAAAACTTAAACGAAGTCATTACCATGAATTTATGAATAAAAATCTGCATTGAGCCAACGTAAACACAAAAATGTCATTTCTGAGACACAAAATCAACAAACTAGCTATATAAAGATTTTAACAAGACTTTCCACTCAAATTTTACAGAAGACCAAACACAAATGATCTTCTGGTTCCCAATGGTTCACAAATTCGAATGTGAACCAGACAAATTTTGACATCAGCTACTAACTATATCAAGGTCACATCGGAAATAAAGTTTGCTGGAGGCAGCGTGGCTCGTCCACAGCGGCTGACATACTTACGCAAACCGGTTTCAATTAGTGGCAGGCTACCGAGATCTAATCGGTGATTTCTATCCAAGAACTCTAAAAGCAATTTGCTGCAACAGGAGCCTCCAAATAAAGTGAATGCAGAGGACTTTCACGGGCAGTTTCTAAGAATGATAGTCCTACGCTGTGTTCCTTAAGACGCGCTGGTCTAGGGTGAATAATACTTTCCAGGTGCGTTGGACAAGAACACAAATCTCAAGTTTGAGGACATAAGACAATATAAAATTTGTGTTCGGTTGCGGGCATGAGGAGTACCTCGTTCGTATCAACGAAAATATGACAACACAGACGGAAAAATAGTGGAAGCACCTATCCCGGAAAATATTTTACCCAAAGAAGCAATAGAGAAAGATGATTATAAGTGAATAAATCTCTATACATACGTTTGTACAATTTCTGCAAATGTGATTAGCACACACTTGAAAAGCTTCTCGTAATACTACAACCAAGCAGTCTCAGTGGCGCCATCGTAACCTCACCAGGGAAAGAAATGACCAGCTCACTCGGCCTGGCGTAACTGGAAACTCTTTCGAAGCTCGCCGGCAAGTCAATTGATATCGTATCGATGCATCAGGCAATCGATTTAAAATAACCATATGAAAAACACTAGGATTAGAATGACGTAAAAATTCGAGCGGTACGCACGAATTTCGTTACGTTCGTTTTCGTGGCAGAAGTGAAAATTTGATGTTACATTGCAAGGCCGGATGTTCATTTCACTAGGATATATTGTTCAGGAAAGTAGATAGAATATACTACCTATACAGAATACGATTTAGATAATAAGTTACATCACCGAGCGTATGAGCCAAGCAGTTTAAAATTGGTAAACAGTATTAGGCAATTTAAAAAAATTAAATGAATTTATAGACAACCAAAATGCTTCAGCACGTAATTATGAATCGATTCATAAGAGTAATCGTTAGCCTCATATAAAATTTCAATCCTGCACGAAGCCACTTAATTATGTTTTTCATGAATTTGAATTTCACAGAAAAAATGTTGTACACTCAATATATATTTCACCTAAGGACTACTGTAAAAACTTTTCATTGTCTTTGATTTCACTACTTTTACATTTCAGATTCATTCTACAATACGTCACTAAATGCAAAAAAATAATCGAGCAAAACAAACCAAATGGAAATCCTTCACTCATTTTGCTCAAACAGTTCGACAAACAGAAAATCCCCGTAAAAAGTGCTTCATAACATTTGGAACAGTTGAGCCAAACAGACAAGCTCAATTAATACTATTATCTTTAAGTTATTTTAGTTGCTTGTGTTCAATGGAAAAATAGGCTTGTGTTCACCCATATTTCAAATGTAACCCAGACGAGGCCTCATACAAATACAACTTGGATGGCGTTAATTAAGCGCATCATCCATGTACACCAACGCAGGCCACCAAAGTTGGACCAGAAAACCGGAGCACAACTCTCATACGCACTGCAAGTAAAGGTGACGTCGGAAGACGAAAAAGCAGAAAATAATACACTCGGGCAGCAGTTTACTACGTCGGCCACTTCCACAAGAGAGGAGGAAATGGAAATAGGAAGGAAATTCAAGGTCTAACTGAAGATGAGACTTCATCAGTCTACAACCAGCATTGTTATTTCTGTTGTGGGTAGGTATAGAATGCTTGAGAGGAATGTCCTTTCCACAAGAAATGCTGACAACGACTCGCATCATCACTTTCCCTCAATACAGGAGCTTAAGAAGTCAACTTATCTATCGAGGACCTCAAGTCCTGAGTTATAGTAGGAGGACAATCCATCTTAGCAAATTTTAGTGGAGGGTTAGAATATAAATAGAGGGAGAAAAACAATCCTTCTTAGTGACCACTGCTGGAGGGTTGGGATACACTTAGTAGGAGAACAATCCTTAGTGAACGCTGCTGGAGGGTTAGGGTACACATAGGAGAACAATCCTTCTTAGTGAACGCTACTGGAGGGTTAGGATCAAACAGTTGGCGGACGTGCCATATGATTCTGAACGAGACAAGCTGGTTTACCTTCCCCTACTATCTCTAACCAAATATGTGAGAAGTCTATTTCCAGTTGAACTAAATGCAACAAAAAAGCAGAAAATGAGAGACGAATAGAAATGGTGAGGCAACAGGGGACACATTCGCTGCATAGAACTAAATCAGGCCAGGACTGTCGCAGACAATACTTGGAGAACGGGGCTTCGCACACCGGCTGCCCTGCCTCCAGTCGAGTGCTGGAGTTATCATCGAGTTGAGTTATCGAGTTGGGAGCTATCATCGAGTTGGAGAGTTATCATAGAGTTGGAGAGTCATCATAGAGTTGGGAGTCATCATCGAGTTGGGAGTCATCATCGAGTTGGGAGTCATCATCGAGTTGGAAGCTGGAGTCGTTATGGAGTGCTGGAGTCGTTATGGAGTGCTGGAGTCGTTATGGAGTGCTGGAGTCGTTATGGAGTGCTGGAGTCGTTATGGAGTGCTGGAGTCGTTATGGAGTGCTGGAGTCGTTATGGAGTGCTGGAGTCGTTATGGAGTGCTGGAGTCGTTATGGAGTGCTGGAGTCGTTATGGAGTGCTGGAGTCGTTATGGAGTGCTGGAGTCGTTATGGAGTGCTGGAGTCGTTATGGAGTGCTGGAGTCGTTATGGAGTGCTGGAGTCGTTATGGAGTGCTGGAGTCGTTATGGAGTGCTGGAGTCGTTATGGAGTGCTGGAGTCGTTATGGAGTGCTGGAGTCGTTATGGAGTGCTGGAGTCGTTATGGAGTGCTGGAGTCGTTATGGAGTGCTGGAGTCGTTATGGAGTGCTGGAGTCGTTATGGAGTGCTGCAGCCATTCTGGAGTCATCAAGTACTAGAGTTATCAGAGTACTAGAATTACCATAGAATACACAAATTATCATGGAGTTCTGGGATCATCATGGACTTTTAGAGTCATCATGGAGTACTAGATTTATCTCGGAATTGAACAAAATCTTAAAAAAGCTGATGATCACATGAACAATATACTTCTCCCCTAGAAGGAGCTATCTGTTAATGTTTGCAACTTTAAACGACGTGACTTCCGAATATATCAATGATATTATTGCCAAACCTAAAAATTAAGAATCAAGTTTAAAATTAACTTTTGGCCACACTGATAAAAACCGTAGAAAGCGAGGAGGATTGACAGCACGTGAAAGAAATAAGTATGGCCTTACAGCAACTGGGAGCTTATTTACACATGAATATGATTGCTCGAATTTTATCACGCCGCAAAATATTCAGGCCATGTCAACAACAAGAAACTAAACATTCACTAATCCCTCGACCACTACTCGTCGCCCTTTTGTTCAACACTGCACGCGAATAGTTTTGTGTTGAACCAGAGAGCCAATGCTGTTGAAACGATGGACACGAAACCTGACGCAAAATTTACTATGATTGAAAATCTCCCCGCTAGAATGCCATCACTCATTAACGCAGCAATGCCGAATAAAAAAATTAAAGAGATGTACGCGAAGAAGAGTGCAGCCTGCCAGGCTCTACTTGATGGCCGCCCGAAATGGGAAAGCCAACCTTATCTCAAGATAACTCGCTTAATCAAAGCGCATTAAATCTCGAAATTAGCATAAGATTTAATTAAGCGGAGACGTGGCAGCCGCAGCTCCAGCTTCTGATGTTGCTTGCTCCAAGGGGGCAGCGCTGTATAGCACTTGTGTCCAGTCCTCCGCCCAGGGAGCTTTAGACAAAAGCGACTGCAACGTACGAGTACAATATCACAGTATACAATAACGTTCAAGAGACTACGCAACTTGAAATTTATGTTCAGCTAGTTTGGGCAAGATAAAACGGCTAGTGGCATACTTATAAATATTAATTCCAAGTCTTGCTGACCAGTGCATAGAATACTAATGATTAGAGTGAAAATAGAGAAGGGTCGAAAAATCCTTCGATAAATGATAATGGAAACCTTCATTCGATACACGTTGAGCATGATAACGTGCGTATGGTTAGAGAGCACAGACTGGGAACGAGTCCGGCTGAGTTGGGGTAGCATTGAAGACTTCATTCTCAAAGGAGAGTAAAAAGAGCAATAGAGGCGAATAATTCGGAAGAAAATGAAACATTAGTTCAGTATCTAGGTCGAAAGCGTGGGTCGCAGCGCTCATAAAACGCATTAGAAGAAAAATGAACACAACTTCAGTCTAAGAAGCCACGACTTGAAAATACGAATGAGCAACTGAAGTCAATGATGTTTCAATCATGGAAAAAATCAGTAACTAAACGCGAGCACGCAACGAGAAGCATATTTGAAACTGTGGAAACGTTTTAGCCTGTCATATATACCTTGAAAAAACCCCAAAAAGCTATTATTTCACATCAAAAATGGAAGCGAAAATGATACTAGGGTAAGTTCAACCTCACCGTGGTTGGAAATGCAAAATTCATCGCTCGTTCAATCATCCCCCAGAGAGACCAGGTAATTTGGATCAAAGTCCAGCGCTCGCAAACAGTGATTGAATTCTCGTGAAATTATAAAATTCTCGATCTGAACGAGAAACAAAGAAAAAATCCCAAGACGAAAAATTCTAAATTCAAGAATGTGAGCATTTTGAGTAGGTGAATGATGAAGTTCATTGGGGAAAATTGGACATTTTCGTAAAGGCCTGCGAAAACAGGAACTGATAACGAGACACAAATTTCGTCAGTAAATAGTGAAAAGAATTACATTCGGTTCTCACGATAGGCACTTTGACTCGGTAGGAGCAAGAGCTGAGCAGCACACCTATCAAGATCATCTCCCAAAACATGCATAAACTACTGCCTCGAGATTCGACTCACTAACTGTACAAATAAGGACAATTAGCACCGAATCTCGGCTCACGAATCTTGGTGCAGCTGCTACATCGCTTCTTAAAGTGCATTATTGTACAAAATCATAACAATTGAAATGAAATTAACCGATAGTAAAAAATAATTGGGCAAATGTGTGGTTGTTCAGTAGATTCTCTCATGGTAGAAATCAGAACGAGGATCTGTTAATGCTAACGTACGCGAAGGCTCGATTGCAAAATTGTGACAGTAAGAAAAATGCAATGGAAAATTGTTGCAGGAGGCGACGCTTTGCATTCACCTAAATAGATAAGGACACTGGTGGCATTCATCAGAACTTGGTAACACTCGACGTTTTTTCAACGAATAGGGAGGGCTTTTGAGTTTATCTGCGTACGCTTAGTACAAGCTAACATGCATGCGAGTACATGCCCGCTCTTCGCTATCGCTGCTAGAAAATATGAAATCTAAAGCCTCCTATGTGTTTTTTTCATTACCGCTCACTTTCTTGGTAAGAAAGGTTTTCCTGGCAGGAAAATAACCGTCAAACTACTCACTAATATCAGTTTACCTTAGGTTAACTCAACGCAATACCAGGTGAAGCTATCATAAATTAACATAACATGGTCCAAGTTTCATTGTTCAGTGTAGAGTAGAATGAAGAGATAAAATGGCGAAAAGGGATCTACGTGTGAAAATAATTTACTTAAAACTCCGCCATTCTAGGCTAGCAGTGAAATTTTCCCAGCAAATACAGACCGGGCTGTACTCTTCAAAGGACAAGGAAGTAGCAAATTTGGCTTTTATTTATAACTGAGAGTGCTTTAATTTTTATGCGATATTTAGACCGCCAAAATCAGAGATGTCCAGTCGTTTCAACATCGAGCCGGCACTTGAGTTGCACCAGTCGTATAGAAATATAGAACTTTTCCCGAAACGCAAAAAAATATTCTGCACGGTTAGGCGCACGTGAAATTCTGGATAAAGTCAAGGCGCCGCGGGGGCGAGTTCGTATGTCTGTCGCGTATGCATTTATAATAACCTCAGTCACTCGATATCTATCTTGCTTGAGTGAACATCTGGCATGTTTATGGCACAAATAACGTTCATGAAAAATTCAGCGAGCGACTATTTCTCTTCACTTCTCAATCATGCACTGAGGTTGAGAACTGTTCCTCTGAATAAGATGGTATTCATGGAGACAGCACAAAGACACAGAAGTAATTTGGAAGTTAACGATTAGTGGCATGGTGGAATGAAAACAATCTGAAATTGCAGAAGCTTACATGAGGCCGGTAGCTCTTATGTCGAGACCAAAGTGTTTCAATTGGCGCTTGACTCGCTAAAAAACTAAGGTTTTGAGACCGCGTTGCTTGAAATAGGACTCGTTTCGCAACACAGATAGCTGTCACACGTCTGAATTTTTCACAGACGCAGCAAAAGCCTGGCCAGAAACCTTACACCACCTCTCTTCAAAGAACACTTCGATGACGTGCACGGAGTTGAGTTGAATCGCCTCAATGTTGTGGTGATGATACTCTTACATTCCACCTCCTCTGCAACGGCTACGAGGGATGCAATTCAAAAAAAGGGCGAGCCGAAAATACGTGAAATGTCGCGGGTCTAAACACAAAGGTCAAACGTTAATAATAAAGAACACGACGTAGCTACGCAGTAGAAATGGAGCCCTTATTTAAACATTTTCCGCATCATCGTTCATGTTTTTATCAAATTTTAGGTTTTAAGTAAGGCGATGAATGATAATGAAGAAGAAAAAATTTAAGAAAAAAATAGCATTTAAGGAAGCATCTGGGTGACCCTGGGAAACTTCATTGCCATTAATGTTGTGCATGATAACCGCGCAAAATAAAAAATTAGGTCAAACGGAACAGAACGAAACAATCGCGTTGAATGAAACATTCACGACGGCTATGAATATAATAAATCATCTATTATCAATTACAGAACGAATTCTTTGGTCTCAAGAAGGAAAGAGAAACTTTTGTTAAGTAATCTAGTGAGATACCAACACATCACGGCTGCGAACAGCACTTAGTTGAAATGTAACAGTGTCAGTGTGTTTACGTATCGAAGAGAACAGCTACAGCAAGTAAATTGAGCTCCTATGCCCTGCATAGGAGCAGTGGCTGGTATGCTCCATTTCAGGATAGCTATTACTTATAGTCTTGTGAGATTGCTTGCTTTTCAAACGTAAAATAAGAATTGAGTTCAAAAGCTACGGTAACGTTGCCAATAATTTATTACGTCCCTGCAGTTAGAATGTTACTCATGGAAATACTTTTGGTAATGCATTGACGACTTCAAAATATGGCGCAGTTAGTTCAAATTCCGTCAAGGAATGATATCAGGACGTGGGACTTACTGCTACGGTTCACATTTCTGCTACGTTTATCACAGCCAGCTCCGTCAAATGTTGTGCTTTGACCCGCAAGAAAAAATCGGGCAATACCCAAGACCGCGGGCTGCAAAACAAACTTAACTGCAAACACCGAAATTGCCGGGCCATCGTCCAGCTCCATCTAGCCGCGGCAAAATCAACAGCGAAAAGACACAGAGCGCGGCTGCGGTGATGACAACATCAACCGTGCCCACTCCAGTCCTTATTGCGGTGACGGCCATGTTCCCAGTGCCCACTCCAGTCCTTATTGCGGTGACGGCCATGTTCACAGTGCCCACTCCAGTCCTTATTGCGATGACGGCCATGTTCACAGTGCCCATTCCAGTCTCGTTGACGGTCACAGCTTTTTTCAACGATTTAGTCATTAATCATTTTTTTAGAAGCTTTTCTCAGTAAAAACTCGGCTAAAGCAGCGTATTTTTCAGGTGTAATTAGTCGTATTCATATTTCACAGGGTGCTTCACAACATAAGCAATAGCGCGCTGGCCTCTTATGTAGTCATGAGGTTCCAGGTTTGATACCCTGGGGTGGAGTTCTTCCCTTGGGATAGGAAGATTAAACATGAAATGCCAGCATAGGCGGCACACCATTGTGGCATGGGACGTGGTGTATCGACGAATCCAAAAGTTGAAGTATTACATACTTAAAATAAGTACGTTACGAATACTTGTCTACCCTACTGTAGCAATCGTGAGCAACAGCAACAATAGTGAGCATCAGCAGCAGTAGTGAGCAACAGTAAGCAATAGTGAGCAACAGTAGCAAAAGCAGAAGTAGTATCAATAGCAGCAACAGCAGCAATGGCACCAATGACAGCAGCAGCAGTAGCAGCAGCAGGAACCTCAGTTTCCCCTCATGGGGCGGCACCGAGGCCAGGCTCGCTGGTGCCAGCCTTCGCTGCATCACCCCGAGCCCCGAGCTACATCACTTGCTAGCTCGTGGCAGAGTAACTGTTATTACTATCGTCATTATTGTGCTTGCTGTTTCCCAGCCACTTCCGATTTTAACGCGCTCCTAACTAAGAGTCTGGGTATGACAGCTCCAGTTTCAATTTCAGTTTCAGTGTTGTCAGTAACCCTTATTTTCCCCTTGCGACCTCTGCAGCCGACTCACGTAATGTCTACCGAGACGTAGTGTGAATATATCCGTAGTGTGAATATATCATAGTTTTTGAGAGAGCTCGAAATTCTCACCGATTCTCCAGAGATCGCCAAGACCCCCGTGTATATGTACAAAAGAAACACTTTCGATCAGTCCATTTGAACTGCTTAAAATTATGAAAATTAGAAGTCACGCTTCAGTGGAAAGGATGAATTTTTGAAAAATCCTCGAAACAAAATGGAACTCATTTTTACGTCTCCATATATTTTCAATCTGAAGTATATGTACTGATTACAAAAAAGTCCTAGCGTGAACTGCAATGCCCATTAGTGTGATGGCAACTGCTGAGCAGCAACACCCCGCAACAGCAAGAAGGGGCGCGGCACAGATAGGGAAGTTTCCAACAGGAAAAAAAGGCTCAAGAGGAAGTCAGTTCGCTTAAGCTTCTAACTTAGCTTTCAGCTGAAAAAGCTCCCATCACAAAACAATGTAGCACAGATTTCCAGCAGATTTAAACCCTTCAAGCACAATCTCCTGAGGAGGTTGTTGGGCACTGATGTTTTCAGTTGAAGATAATGAGGAAGTCCTGAGGGCGGCCAGCGCGCGCATATTACTGAGCCCTTGTGACATTCTTACTCGCCAGAAAAAGGAGGTTATGAAGCGCTTTTGCTCTTTTATCGTAGTCGAAATCGACCGATATCGTTTTTCATCGACGTCCTCCAAAAATGCGTGGAAATTTGAGAACCGCGGGTATTGGACGTGATGAAATGGAAGGAATTTTTGACGTTCTTCAGTCATGGCTAGGACGGAGGGGCGGGACTAACTATACCGGCAAGAATTGCAGCTCGTGTTTTGGTTCAGCAATAGATTGAATCTTCGGCAAACAAGAAGAACTTTTTGCAGTCAATCTAGACGAATAACTGAAATGTTTGCGAGGTGATGCTGCATTTTACTGCGATCGCTACCAATAAGGAGTTCAGCTCCTTTTAACATAATAATCATACCAATACTTCCGTACAGAGCATTTACTTATAATACAATAATTCCGCAAATTGAGGCAATCCAAAACATTATGCACACACTAGAAATGTTTCACAAATCATGAGCTTGCTGGCAAGCTGAATAGACCATGAGCTTAATAGCAAGCTGAATAGATCATGAGCTTATTAGCAAGTTGAATAGGTCATGAGCTTATTAGCAAGCTGAATAGATCATGAGCTTATTAGCAAGTTGAATAGGTCACGAGCTTATTAGCAAGCTGAATAGATCACGAGCTTGCTGGCAAGCTGAATAGATCATGAGCTTATTAGCAAGCTGAATAGGTCATGAGCGTACTAGTAAGCCTAGTAGATCATGAGCTTACTAGCATCACGAAACAAACTAAGTGCTTGAGTTTTTACATAACAAATGCCGAGGACATTTCGTGTGTGCACAGACCACGGAATGTCGATACGATCGATCACGAGCTTGTTCATTGTTTATGAAGGCAAAACCTTCACCGGCTGAGCAGCGCCGACCGACGCATTTCACGAGTCTATTAGCCCTCGTCTCGCTGGCTTTACGCACAACAGAGAACACGCACAGTAACCTTGAATATCTTGAAACTGTTTGGGCCTCTATGCCCTGGCCACA
>VOMN01037016.1:0-11551 GCA_014899125.1 Orchestia grillus
CTTACCTCTATTGCCTATGGCCTATCCTATGCCCCCTGAGGGGACAAGCGATTAGTAACAAGCAGGAACATTTTCCGGGATCAGCGCATATAAATAATATCTAGGTTTAGAGCAGCTGCAAATGCCGGGCTGAAACTGAAGAATAACCAGGACTGAAAATTGAAAACTTTTTGCAATCGGCAGCTAGAAATGATCCTAAAGCAAAGAGAAGCAAGATAGCTGATAAAATAATGATTACGTGAAAGTTAAATGTGTCCCATAATTCTTATGGGACGTCCATAACGCAAGCGTATCAACAGAGGAAGTGATGACGTAATCCTGTTAATAATCATGTCCATACATTCTTTAAAACTTCATAATATTAGCACATCAGCAGGTTTAGGTCGTGTTACTGATGGTGCGGGCGTGATCATTCAGTAAGATAAAACCCTGAGCCCAGTGAAGAATTTATTACCAACCCTCGGTCACTAAGCTAATGGCAGAGGTAGCAGGAAAGGACCTTTGGCTCGGCTGCCTTCATACTGAGCAGGAGCGGTTCCAGCCACACCCACTTCACGGCAGCGCGCTACATCATCCACCGGGAACAGAACAAGCGCTGCTCCCTGCATGCAACATGCTATAACGCTGATAGTCTCATGGGCTTATGGTCGCTATACAGAGCAACACAACAATTTTTGTAAAATTTAATAGATCACTACTAAACGTCAACACGCACTGAAGTAGTGGGTCAACCTTCCAGTCAATATGATCCCAAAATCCACATTCATAAAGACGCTGCTAGTTGCAAAAAAGATAACTGAAGCCTTATTATGAACATACATCAGGGTGCAGTTAGTTTTCCGTACAGAACGGAAACCAGCCTTATTGCCAAAACAATTTGGTTGAGATAGGGTTTAACCCCTCATATCTGAACACTTAAATGACGGTAGCAATAAATATGCGAGTAGTCGCAAGGCACCGTCACAAATACAACTAAAATGAGCAGCTGAAGCTCATACAATTAACTAGAAGATTTGAGTCCATATCTACACATAAGATGCATAGATTCATGTGCAGTTCAAGTAAAACCACCGATGCACCGATGTCATTGATTCCAGGACACATATTTGCTTAGAATGAACCAAAAACCGTTTCAGGTGTTCTTTGGAGACGAAGCTCTCTTCTTCCATGCATTTCAGTTGTTGAAAGGAGAAAAAACGGCGGTTAATCAAACATCTCTTGATCAGACACACGCGAACGATTGTCGCTGTGTTAACTTAAAATGAAACGAATGAAAAAGAGCACACCTTACTCAAACTCTGGCGTGTAGCGCACACCTGGCCAAACAAGAGGTATGTCGCAGAGTTCTTTTACTTCACGCATTTTGTAAAAGTAAGTCATTAGCTTGTACTAGCACAGTAGTTCTTAACCTTGTCGGAGGTATTGAACCACACAAGTTCCATACATGCATTCATCGAACCCTTCGTAGTTATAAAAATGTGTTTTTTTCCGTCAAATGCAAAACATATGTATATAGCGATAAGTATATAGTTATATACATCACGAATACGAGTGGGATGAACCAAGCCGCCGACCCCTGAAACTGGCTCACCGAACCCTTGGTGTTCGATCGAACCCAGGTTAAGAACCACTGAATAACTAGCAGAACCAAGCCGCTTATGAAAGCTAAAGTTTGTAAGCCAATTGCTACAAGCAACGACAGATGGAACTTTCCCAACAATCTCATAAAAAAAACATAAAATCAACAGAAAATTAGTGTATACATACAAAATTCGTTCATGATTGGACATACATAAAAACTCGACCATATATAATCCATTGCACCCTATACAATATCTGACAAAAATGCAGTTATCTTAATACATTGCTGCTTCTCAAAAAAAGTACGAATTAGGGTATACTATTACCGAGATTACTTAGCTCTCTCGTACTGATTTCCGCACGAAAAAAGTAAGAAATTAGTTAGCGAAGATCTTCTCGCTCGTATTTTTGGCTGGTGTTGGAAACCCGCTCGCACAGAGCCGAGTTCCGCTAATGTTGTGGTAAGACTGAAACGGCGTGCGAGAGATCGAGCAATGACACGCATTTCTTTCAGCAGCACCAGAGTGCTGAACACAGACCGGCAAAACAGGCAAAAGAAGTGGCACAAAAACCGCCAAGAAAGCTAGGCTAAAAAATGAAAACAAGTTCAAACTAGAGTATTTATTACACCGTTGTCTTTCCAGTAATAATTATATACGAAGACAGACTGCGTTATAAATAATTCAAAATGAAAAAGAGTTACTAGCGAATTGCGTCAATACAACGCACACGCACTGTCTGGTCAAGGCGGGATAAAACGGACTCTGCTAAGGTAAACTAGCAAATCAATCTCAGTTCGGTAAACAATCTTGGTACCCACTATTATGATTTCTCAAAACAAATTTATCATTACTATTATTTAGATAGGATACGGGAGAATGAAGAAAAACATTGATACTAATACCAAAATGACAGTACTCACCGCTGGCAACTGAACATCGGCTTCACAATCCGTCCACCGACGCTCACAACTCACCTGGAAAAACGATTGACATCAATACGACGTTACAATGGAACACCTAACACGTCCTTGTACACACGGTGCATTCGAAAACACTAGAAGAACACGCTGAGTTCAAGGCGAATCATGAACTCTAGGGATAGATTAACCTGATATTTTGTACACCCTGAAGAACAAAATAGCTTCTATTATTTTAAAAAATTCGAAATAAGATTAGGGCAAACGCAAGGTTGTCAGTGTGAACATTTAACAACAAGAATATATACACAAGTACATCGTCGCCAGGAGTTGCCTTTCGAAAGTAATAAATATTTTTAAAAACGCACACTAATAAACGGTAACTCGTCGAGAAGCTTACACAAGATACTAGATTCGTACCAGACCACAAAAAGCACAAATATTCACAATTATACGAAATATGTCATTTAATATAATAGCAATTTTAAAAGAGTAAACTGCTCAGCATTATCAAGTTCCCTCCCCCAAAATATTGAAGTCAGATGCCCGGTTAAAAAAATTAAAGGATGTCGGTCATTTTTTGAAGCTCTTCAGAAAAGTTAAAATAAAGGCGGACATGAGATCGGCATTCTAATCTATTCGAAAAGACTAATTGAAGTTACAATACGCTAAACATTGAACTTTAAGCAGAAGTATTCAGCGATTTAAAAATATAAAATTATTAATACTCAAGCGCAATAACCAAGAAATATGAATTCTTTTTTATTCAAATTACAGAAAACGAAACGACAAAGATTCCCACGGTTTATGATAATGACAAAGCGAGCGATCAACTATAAAGGAAATATTATGAAAACACTTTCCAAAATAACGGTGAAATGAATTGAAACAATAGGCGTTAGACGGGCTCCCAACAATACATGTTATTAGGGAAGAAAGTTTTAGAAGCGGTCCCAGGTAACCACGCGGGGATGTGGTTGAGTGGAGCTGGAGGAGGGATGTCCGGAAAATTGGCGCCATGATTTTTATAAAATTTTGTAAGCACAAGATTTAGGATTTTCCAATTCAGTCAGGAATGTAATAAGATTACGTTACGGAAGTCGAAATAATAGTTGTACTTAGATGCAGGTCTGCACGGCAGAGATTCGTACAACACATATAACACTTGGCAAATCGGCCTAATTGTGGCATTTGTAACGTGACGACAGCTCTAAAAACGCTAAAGAGACGACTGCGGAGGCCAGCGCGGACTGGACTTGAACGTGGAGCCGGCGTTGATATCAAGTCCGCTTTGATCGAGATGTGAACTTTTATTAGGAGTAATTTTTCAACGATTTTTTCTGATTTTACGATGTAATGGTCAGGGTATCAAAAGACGAAAGACTTCTGGTCATTGAATAATGTTTCGTTGGATTCTGGTAAGACAGCGTTTGCTCGCATATGGAAGATTTCGAAATGAAATGAACAGTTAGTCATTAAAGGAAGTCGGTCCCCCATTTACGAAGCCGTAACCAAAGTAAAGTAATCGTGCGTATAAATTACGTGAGGATTCTTGAAACGCTATGTGAGTTAGAATCAATAATCTGTAATTTTTTTAAGATTTCAGAAGCATATTCCATTCCAGAGTTAAGGCATCCGTTCATATTACCGGGCCTTCTACACACACGACTGACGGTGCGACATTGTTTTGCGAGGGTTCCGTCGGTTGGCCGTAATTAAAATAAATGGCAAGCGTGAAATACATGCAAAGACCTGTGGGCACGTCAAATTTACGCACCTGTGGCCGTTCGGCAGCATCAAGCAAGCACTAACGTCGCACCACTGCAGGGTTTCGGCACGATCAACAATTAGTCTTCACAAGATACTCAGCAGTAGCGACCCATGTTGCAGTAGCCTATGCTTTATTCTGCTAACAATAAACCATTGCAACCAAATATTTTCCCGATTCACAGTACTACGAAGGAGAAGAAAATGGTTTCTAGTATTTGCCGATGCTTCAGGAGATAAAATATAATAAAAGATACCTGCGTCCTTTTAATAAAAATTCACGAAGCCCATGGCCGCTACATTAATAGTAGAAGTGATAATTAGAACTTCATTGACTCGGCCTAAGTCACGCCGAAAGAGAAAGGACTGACCACGTATTAAAGAAGACTGAAAGGAAAATTTATACACAAGAAATGTTCCCTCAAAGGATCCTTCGTGCATAGAAAAAGCAAATTAAAATTGTAATGGAAGGGAAGGCAAAAAAAAACAGCGAAAAAAGCGTAGAAGTTGAAATAAGCGAAGTGGACATGAAGGGTACAAGTCAAACGCCTATCTACAGATCATTAGCTAATTAGCAATCTGCCCCTAGGGTCGCCAGTCCCCATTGCAAACGATAGACAAACCTAGCTTTTCGCCTCTCCTATCGCTCCAGGCCGCTACAGTTATAAGCTTAGTGGATGCAAGACAGCGATCTCCGTCATTCGTGAATAGCCCAACGCACGCTTTCTGTTTTAATACTAGTGATGCGCCTATTCCATAATCTTTGCCGGTACCGATTTTTTATTATCTAGAATTTGTACTCGGTTACCATATCGAAAACTTACTATTTTTATCGTTTTTTCAACATTTTACCGATAAGTAACAATTATCATGAAGTTTATTTACCGATTAAAACAAAGTGCCGCCATTTCCTGACGCAGTTTTACAACAATTGCAAAATTGAAAGAAATGGAATGTGATCGGGGTCAGTTTCAATAGAAAATACCTCAATGCTACAAAAAGACGAAATCTTCAAGATCTCAGCCAGTACAGACCTTAATGCCTGTGCAATGGCAATAATGATTACACTTGAAGAAAATGATACCCCCTTTCACTGCAGAGTCAACCGTAGTCCAGATAGGTGACGTCGTCAGCCCGCCAAAACAGTATTGCCAGAATTTCAGTGGACACTTGACGAGTAACGCATACCCGAGTATGCTCCAAAACAGCTGACTGACCATATTGGTCACTCAAACCTAAGAAAAAATGTCGATAACAAAACCGTTCAATCAAAATCTAAGGCACGAAGGCGATTCATAAAGTAATGTCCGTTTATTAAAAAATGTGAATGAAGTCGCAACTGGAGCCACCCTACTACACTGGTTTTCAACTTCTTATCGCCAAAGCGCTTCGAGTTAAGCTATTTGGTGTGCATGAAGAATATGATAATTGCTGGGCGCCAAATCTGGGTTGTAGGGAAGGTGATCCAATATTTCCCAGTTGAGCTCTTGCAGTTGGGTCGCAGTACGTCGCGCTGTTTGCAGCCGGGCGTTGTCAGGTAGGAAAATCACCCCACCCCACATCTCAACACTCCACGATGTTTCTTTTCAATGGCCTTTGTGTGTGTTTGTTTGGTGTGTTTGTTAATGTGTTACAGAAATGTTCAGTGTTTATTGTGGCATTTTCCCGTGAGAACTCCACAATCAAAAATCCTCTGCTGTCCCAGAAAACAGTTGCCTTTTTAAGTTTCCTCGTGGAAAGTGTTCGACTACACTTCGTGGCATTTTTCGGGGAGCGAGTATGGCCCTAATACATTGACTGAAACTTTGTTTCTGCATTCACATACCGCACCCAAGTCTCATCTCCTGTCCCAATCTGATCGAGGAAAGCATCACCTATTTCGTTCGTAACGCTCGTAGGTTGGCTTCAGTCGCATGCGGCAAAATTATACAATTGCGAAATTTCACAGCTCGTCAAACGCGACCTCAAGAGTTTCAATGCGTCTCCAAACTCTAGAAAATATAATATAGTGTGTACTTTCAAAATTATTGTGAAACAATTTACTACCTCAATTTTCATTTTTTATATCAACAGAAGTTACTGTATGAATAGCCTTTATACATCCTAGTATAACATTTGACTCGTATAGCACAGCACGCAAATGAACACGCAATTTTCATCAATAGTAGTATGCATAAATCAATGTAAAAAAATATGAAATTCAGGATGAATACGACAGTTTCTTCACAAAGAAATAGTACTTGGCAGCGTCGAAAACAATTTGTGGGAAAGAAAACTCGCTGATACAAATATGTATTTGTGTATTTCTTATTCGGGCCCCACATGTGGTATATATCCTGATCCCGGTTCTTCGTCATNGGTTCTTCGTCATTCCTCATTTGATTGTAAATCTGTATCTGATGTGAATTACTTGTGGTTAAAAATATCGTATTAGCAAGAAACACACACACAACCATTAGCTTCGATCAGTCTCAATCTGGTTCAGGAACCTAGATCAAGTTGATTTTAAGTTTCTCAGGGAGGGGTTTCAAACATTGTGTCTTAATTCTGATGATCAGCAGGGCTTTTGTAATATTGGCACGCAGATTGGCATTTTTCTCTATCGCGACTTATTCAATGTACTCCTTTAGGTTCAGATCGGAGTCAGGAGGCCAATGATGTATAAACTTTTTCAGACCAACCACTTCTGAATTTTCCCAGAGGTGTGGCAAGGAGTCAAATCCTGCTGCCATACATATGGTCTACAGACCGTCAAACATTTTTTTTGGGGGTAGATTTTCTATTGATTCTGCTTTACTAACACATTAAGGTCTTTTATGTTCCTTCTTACAGGCTACAGTCTGGAAGTCTTCATTGCAATTTTACAGTGCATACCTGATTTGTTTTATAATTTTTTAGGAGCACGAAGTAACTTCTTGATTTCATTATTTTTAGGACTGGTTCGTATCATCATGACACAAGTTATTCTCTCCTAATTTTCAGGTGCTTTCCGGTCGTCCATTCTCGCTGTCATCACTTATACGGGTGAAATAGAAACAGGCTTCTAAATGGCGTATAGTATGAGTAATATGTTCAACCAATCTGAAAAATTAAAGAATTGAATTACTGTCAAATTTATCCCGATCACCGTGTACTTACACACAGGGGATTTCAAGTCTCATCCTCGTTATATGCTAATGTGAAATTAATATTTGCTTGTGTTCTGAATAATATTGTACGCTCTAAATATAATAGGGATCGGCATCGGTATCGGCAGTTTCCATCTTGTGCCGATGCAGATTAGTATTAGGAGCCTCACTATTCAATACCTCGCGATTATTTCGTTTGAGGTAATGTCAAGTCTTAGGTTTTCGTGACTCCAAGACACCTAACAGATTTAAGAGCGAGAGCTCTGGCGTGAAGTCGTGAAAGACGACCGACGAATGGAGAGAAGGGTAATGCAGAAACAGCGAGTGTATGCAAAAACAAGAACGTCGGTGCAAAAAATCTTTTAATTCAAACCTAATATTGCACAGTTTTTCACTTCTATACTTTGACATTAATTTGAGTTGAAACTTTTCAAGAGCTTGGGCTCGCCATGACAGTTCCCTACTTCTTTTACCAAAGGAACTTTTTGTACCTAAAGTTATAACAGGAATTTCGAAATTACTTCTGTATAAGGTCAGACCAATTGAGCTAAAATAAAAAGATTCCAATTTGCTCGCAAGTTAAATAAAATGTCTTTAAAGAGATGAGTCAGTTTCTTGTTAACTTTTCGATATTGCAAATTTTTAGGTAGGAAACTAAACGCTCACCTCGTTTTCTTTCCCTTATTTCACATTTAATACGAGCTAATGGTACCGATTCGATTTCAATAAATACTACAAAGCAAATAAATCTCTGGGAAGCCGATGACTACCAAGCGGTTTAGGTGTACAAGCAGACCAACCAACAGAACGGTTTTCTAACAGGAGAAAGACTTCTAAAATCAAAATGCTAACTCATAGTTCAGACGGTACCAGTAAATCTCATGGAATCTCTGTCTTGATTCAATAACAAAATTGACAGCAAATACCACCATAGCAAGAAATTCTATTCACATGAAAACAAAAATAATTGACGAGTAAACTATGGCAAAAGATCACACTTTTCATTCCAACCCTTTGAATAAAACGGGGACACAACAGTCCGGCTCAAACTTTGTTTTCACGATGACACTATTTACATTTTCTACGAAAGCAATTGCGATGCTCTTGGCACAGCAAGCCCACTTAATGAGCACACTTATATTAAAGATTGATTATAGAAAGTTTGAAATGCTTCTAGAAATAAACTAAGCCGTTAACAAGCTTCAAACCAATTCAGAAAACTACATGTTCAGGACTCAAATGGTTAGCGTGGATGCTAAAACAGTACATAAAAAACGGGACGACTTAAACCTATACTTAAGGTTAGTAATAACTACTCAGCAAAAGGCTTGTCTGACACTGTTAAGAAACAAAATAGTGAACACAAACCTTGTTTCACAAGATGATGAATTGATGTTCTCCATGCTAGCAATACAAAACCAGATTAAATAAAACAATCACAAACGAAGAAAATTGTACACTTCCACGAAATTCATAGGACTGGGATAGTTTATCGATACTATATACAAGAAATGAAAAGCCCATCACTGTTCCTCCGAGACCCAACTGTCCCTTCGGGGCTGATCGTAATAATCCCATTCCATGTTGGAAGGATCGTCATCCCCAGATTTTTCAAGACTTTCTAAATTCACGCGCAATTTCAATACTAGCGATCTCGGTCTCGCCTTAGATTTCGCCTCAATTGACTTGGGTCGTTGTTGTTCGTGATCTGATGTCAGGTCGTCACAAGAGATGCTTTGGATACTTTTGCTCATTTGTCGACAAAGAGGTACCAACGCTGTTTTCAGAGGAACGTGATGTTCTAACGTTAAGTGACTTAAGTCTCCTTCTACTTCAATATCGGTTGAGTCTACAAGTTCACAGGACTGAGTACGAAGCTTTTCGTTGGTTAAATTTTGACTAATGTTAGGCGAAAAAGGATAGCTGTCCGCCAGTCCTAAGTCAGCAAATGACAAGGAAGGAGTGAGCTTCCTGTTGCTGGACCTGATCGCTGATCTGGAGAGATCGGTACAACTCACGCTCTGCCAGTTTTGATCTTCGATATTTGGCACGATGCGATGACAGGGCTTGGGGGATTTATCGCCCTTGTCAGGCGACTTACACCGAGAAGCGTGAGAAGAACCAGCAGGCGCGCCTGCGCCTGCCTTGTCTAAAGATTTGCTTAGGTGAGCGAGTAGTGTTTCATACACTTTCTTGTAAACTTCGTCTGGATTTATCTGCCGCTTCTCAGAACCTTGAGCCTGACTTTCATTTAATTGCCGTTTCACTTCTGCAGAAATTAGGTCAGGCAAACTAGGCAAGTTATGAGAAAGCGACTTGGAAACCGTATCCTCAATGAATGTGATCATTTTAGAATGAGATACACCACCCGTCTTGAAATTATGACGTCTCCTTTCAATGCTGCGAGATCGCCTAGATTCACTTTTAGATTCACAAGAATTTTCTTTCTTCGACTCGCCCAAATGTTTCTTCCGACGACTACGACCAGGTTTACCAATTTTATCTAGTTGCTCACAACTTTTGGCCATCGATTTACGAGTGTCAGAGCAGACGTCCTCTGCGTCGGAACTTGCATTAATTTTCAGAGATTTCCAATTTTTTGATATTTCTCGATGTTTATTCATAGTCTCAGAATTGCACTCTGTCGGACTAATACAGTCATCTGTACTTTTTTGGGGTACAATATTTGTGGTTTGCACCTGTCCACGAGAAACATTTCCTTGTTTATCAATACAGAATCTTGCCCTAAAAGCCTCCAACGGATCATCAGGGTTATGAGCAAGCCAGCTAGGGACGTTCATTCCATACTCGGACTGACTGCGTTTCAGTGGCGGCCGAGGCTTTCTCTGCGTAACGCGTGACAAATCAGTGACTGCATCATCATCGCGATCGTTTTCGGTTACTGAACGAATTAATGGAGCTCGTTCGTAAGATTCTTTACGTCCCACAATGGGAGTTTTACTACACATAGATTCACTAGTAAGTCCATTTTCTTTCACCTCGCGGCTATCTAACGATGATTCCTTTATTGCTTCATCGGTACCGTGCAATTTATCAAGATCAAACACAACACACATGGACTTAGACTTCGTGCTGACAACGCTCTCTTCATTTGGTGATGCGAAGTGTAGCTTTTCCAACACATCATTAGCATCTGGCAAAGAATCTGATTTCCCTAATACCAAAATGGGAACGCGCTTGAATGACCGTTCGTTTTTGGCGCACAAATTTAGTGCGGTTGAGCTTCGTACGAGTGGACGACGGGAAGTAACTTTCGCCACATCATCAGACACATTAGAGGCTCTTCCAGGATAATTCGAAGGAGCGACATTTTTAGAAGCTATATCACAGCTAACTTGTCGTGTTAGGTCTAACGCTGAAGAGAAGCGACGTCTACGCGTATTTCCCAAAGCACCATATACAGAAGCATCCATCCTGATCATTATTCTGAAATTGACACATACTGCGTAAATTCGAACAATTCAAATCCCTGAACAAGTTTCATTAAGATATCCCACACATCTTTCGAAAATGCAATGCTGCTTTCGCTCTCATTTTAAAGCCCACATAACTATTTTCATAGGATTAGGATGGGAGCCCTCGCATGCATGCTCAAGAATAGGAAAGCCTGAAACCCATTCAGATCTCGGAAAATGGAGTTGAAAGAATTCAAGGCACAGAAACTTGGGTTTGCGCTACAGAACAATTTGCAGATAAGGTTTCAGTATCGAAATCTAAGAAGTCAATTACGCCAACACAAAAAACTAGTTCACCATTTGATTTTCGCTGCCCATCCTTCATCCTTACTCTCAAGACTTCCCATTAGTTGGGTGTGGAGTATCAATAACATAAATACGACATTATCTAATAATACGTCAGTTGACCATTTACTTTGTACAACTTGGATCTCCTGATATTTCTATTCGAAGATGACGTGGCGAGATACAAGCTGTCGCACAACTAAAGAACGCGATCGAGTGAAATGCCATAGATTAATTCGAAAAGAAAAAGCAATAATAAATATCACATGGAACAATAACAATAAAGAGACAATACGTTCTGCGCGACAAAATAAATGCATTTTGCACGCGTTTTGACAGCAGGATGAAGTTGGGAAACGCGTGTTCGGTACATCAAAACTTCGGCGATAAAAGGC
>VOMN01037023.1:0-14038 GCA_014899125.1 Orchestia grillus
GCTCTACAGCCCCCTCGCTCTACAGCTCAGTCCCTGCCCACTTCGGACAGAAAGCTAATAAATTCATCTTCTGCAGCGCAATAAACGCTTGCTGCAGCTGCGCGGGAAAATAAAATTCTGATTTTCACACTTGTTTCTCATTGGACTTACACAGCCACAGCAGATGTGCTTGCGATATGAGCTAATTTCGATAAGTAATCTTTTCTTCATTTTCATTACTTCATTTTCGCAATTATCTTTATTTTCATTACTTCATTTTCGTAATTATCTTCATTTTCATTACTTCATTTCCGCAACTATCTTCATTTTTATTAATTCATTTAAATGAAACCCAGGCATCCACAAAATGATTTGAGTACCACGATAAGCCCTGAGTTGTGAGATCCAGGCATCCGCAAAAAACGAGATCAGTAACGCGGATGTCCAGCCTGACGACACTGTGTAGGCAATAAGGAATTTCACCCCATTGATGTTCATTGACAGAAAATCTCAGTTCTTGACACTTGTTTTTCTAACGAGGCATATGTCACAAAGATCTGCAATTCTCACTTCAGTCACAGTCCCGTGAGGCAGCAGAGGCTCTGCGCTCGTGGCGGTCCTCGTGAGGCTGAGAGCGATGGGGTCTCAAAAGCGGCAGACAATCGAGTGCTGTTCTCAAAACTAATCATGAGTGAGATTAAAAGTAAACAAAGAACTGGACTGCAAAGGCTCGTGCTGAGAGCACAAGAAAACTTCAGTTCTGTGAATTCCAGAATTCTCGCTTAAAAATCTCTCTCTTCCCTCGATTGTTGTCACAGGGACGAAATTTTGTTCTAACTTGGAAAGGTGCCACGTTCTACGATTATGCTTTCATTTGAATTGTTGAATTATGAATTAGATTGATTATTTCACCATGGTGGAGCCGAGGGCGACAAAGAAGAAATTCAACACTTTGGGTTGAAGACTTAAATAATCTTTGCTACGAAATAATCCTTGCACACTTTCCTTGCAGATGCTACTCTGTACATTTATATGCATGAAATATTTTTTATTTTGTTGTGAATATGAATATTATGAAGATGTTCTTATGATTTCAACTTGCGTACAATGGACGAATTGAAATCATGTTTCAACTTGAAACACGTGCATTGGAGTCAACGGAATTTGCATTTTTAGCAATGATATGAGACGCCATTATATATCTCCTCTCATCAGACTTCGATTTTACGAGGGGGAAGTTACTAGGCAATCTGTTTTGTATATTATTACTTCTTAAAATCTCATCCATCGAACTTTCAATCTGCTGTTGTCTCACTGAGACTTAGGAAAAGCTACTAAACACTTGCACAATTTCAAGAGTACAGAGACATTTTGCTGACGTACGAGTACTGCATTGTTGGAAAAAACTTCCTGGAACACATTATCAGGCTGGACGTTAAATGAAGTACACATTCTACTGTTGAGCCACTTTTTGGGCCTGTACCATTGCCACAAGACTCCAGCTAGCTCGTAAACTGTCATTTCTTATTTGGTTGCACTGCAGCGTCAAATGTAAATTACTTGGGGCAAAATATAGGTTTCAAATATGATACAAAACACGTACCAGTATATTTCAAGTAAGGTTCAGTTTGATTCTCTGGTGAGTAACAGGGAAACTCAAGTCATGTCAGAATCTTTTAATCTTTTTTTTAGAATCTTTTTTTTAATTCACTACTAAATTTTCAACTTTTAATACTCTGTGTCGAGCTACTTTAAAAATCCTAGAGGATAAGAGAAAAAATTCATTTCGAACGCTAAAAGCTTGCGAAAAACGTAAATTCACGAAACAAACTTTTTCCTCTACCCTCAGCTTCTCTTGAGGTGAATTTATTTTATTGGATCAATTGCGAAAAAAAAACTCGGGTTACTGCGACCGTGGAGGTGAAAAAACCACGGGACTCCGACGCCCCCATTCCTTCATTTTCTGCCTCTTGACAAAAATTGGGAATAAAAACGATTTATCGAAGTACAGCGTCAGCATTAATGATAAGGAACAATTTTGGCTGTTATCTTGCCGCGTCTCCCGTGCAGGCGTCAACTCCTGACACGCCATGAATAATTCAGGAGAAATTTATTTACGCATCTACTCTTAATTCACGCATCTTTCCTTGACTTACACAGCCGCCCTTGACTTGCACAGCTCTTTTATGGTAGATGCTCCTTTTTATGTGACTGGTTTAATATCAGGGGCTGCTATAATTTACGCAGTCTTTATTTTATGCTTGGACAGCTGCTTATATCAGAGCAGCTGCTTATATCAGAGCAGCTGCTTATGTCAGAGCAGCTGCTTATATCAGAGCAGCTGCTTATATCAGAGCAGCTGCCTGCTTATATCAGAGCAGCTGCCTGCTTATATCAGAGCAGTTTATTTCAGACAGTTTCACATTAATGTAGCTATTTTCATTTTCCTCCACTGCTGTTTTATTAAGGCAGCTGTTTTCCAGTTTTGTAAAGCACGTCATTGATGAGGTTCAAAGCTGCCGTCCTGCGCTCCCGGCCCAAGCTGTGGGGCCAGGCCTAGGACTCTGGACGAGCGGCCGCTCCCATCGCGCGAATGTGTTGTGTCCACACGACTGACTTTTCTAGACAAGATTTTAGGTGAGTTCAACTTTAATACTTAGTAGCCACGGGAATTATATAGGCAAGCATGCAAAACTTGCGAAACTTTATTTGTCCTAGGAATGCATTTTGATATTTTGTACCGTATTGTGAAATATAACAGCTTATGAGATGGCACGTAATACAGACGATTTCGATTAACCCATTAGTGTCGAATTTTTTTGTCAAAATACCTATCGAATATAGTTTGCCTGTCAGTAGTAGGTTAAGATGAGAATGTTGTTTATTTGATTCTATGCATTTATTCTTCAACTGCCAAATTCTAACATAAGCCGAAAGACTATAAGTTTGAAGATATCGAACAGCGAAAGCATTTGCCAAAGTATTTCAATTTATGGAGCTTGAATTTAAGGAAAACCACTTTTTTCCTGTTCTAGTTCATAGATATTCCACTTGTATGTTGCGTGGCAATTAATTAATAATAAAATATTCGTACCAATTACACGGCAGATGAAGAATTACAGCGCGCCGTTCCCCATCACTGGTTCGAACAAGTTCCAATATCCCATAATTCATTTTTCAATCTGGAAAATTTATGGGCACGGTAGCCAAGCGCCCACGCCTTCTGTTGGTAATTATCACATTCTACGAGACCTGCACGCCCCAGCACCTGCCCACACAACGGGCTCCGCTGAGCAAAACGGAATCCTAAAGCACATGAGGGCTTCTGAAGTGCAGTGAACATCCGAAATTTTTATGAATCCATCTCAGATCATGAGACGATCAACGTGCATTCCAAATTTACGTAGGGCGTACGGCGTGCGATGCACATCTTGAATTTCTGCAGATCATGCCGTGGTCGAATCACTTTCCAAATTTCTTTACCTCATAAGGTGATTCATGTACATTCTAAATTTCCGTATATCGTGCGCGGATCGATGTA
Source organism: Orchestia grillus (assembly GCA_014899125.1). Lineage (NCBI taxonomy): Eukaryota > Metazoa > Arthropoda > Malacostraca > Amphipoda > Talitridae > Orchestia > Orchestia grillus. The sequence goes on from VOMN01037023.1 coordinate 3,521, forward strand.
TAGATTCCTCGAATTAGACGATGAACTTGACTATTTTGACTGGGGCGGTGGATAACGTTGTAGCAAGTAAAAAGCAGTAAAAAGAGCAGGAAATTCCCCTTAATTTCTCGTTGATTTATGCAGCATGAACCCTGCTGCAGCACGCCCTGTAACAGGCCTCCCTCCCTGGCCACCTCACCATGAACCTAAGTTGGGATTCAAGTATTTCGGCATACCTATGAAGATCAATTGCAAGCCTTGAAGGCTATATTTTTTGCTCATTTCTTAAGATCACCGAATCGAACACTGATGAACTGCCCCTGTGCCAAGCTCAAGAACACTGCTAACGTGTTCCCCGGGCATTTGGCCTCACCAATGGAATAATTTATTCCGCTGTGGCGTCATGGTTCAATTGTGTGTTGACGATTTTGTTTTACTTGCTTTTGAGTATTATTAGTAATAGTGATAGCAGTAAAAGTAAGGATGGCAGCAGTTTAGTAACTCACACTATCTCACACCGAAAGTAAAGGAACCATTTAGCATGGACTTCAGAGAAAGGGGAATCCATGCACAGATATTCTCCCACTCAAGATCCCCTGTGCGTAGAAACAGCGAGTTAAGAAGGAAGTGAAAAATAAAAGACAAAGATTCATCAGTGAAGAAGTCATGAAAATGGTAGGAAACAAAGTGGGCATGTACGATAGAAGTCCAGAAGTCCTAGCTAAAGCTAAGGTCCTCCTGGGGACGCTAGTCCCCATAGCATATGATAGACAAATCTAACTATCTCAACCCTATTGCCTATGGCCTACACTATGCCTGCTGAGGGGGCTTGTTTTTAAGGAAAACCCACATATTTGATTATTGAAAATAAAGAAAACCAGAAGGCCCACGCCTTCTGGACTCTGTTTAAAGAGAAAGAACAATCATGAAGGAAGTTTACTTCAACACACGAAAGTGGTGCCAATTTCAAATTGGACTCCCCCTGTAGAAGAGCCCAACGATGGAACAACCTAACGCAGAAATTGTCGTAGTTGAAACCATGGTCTCGACTTTAAGAGATGATATTCTTAAAGCAACTCATTTTAATACGTTGACTCCAATTCTCCACACAGGTAAAATTACATGCAACCATATATGACCCACTTCGGAGTCAACGTGTTAAACCTTCAATGAAACTATGTCTCTACAATCTTTCGCTTTTCCATTGTGCTATGAAAAACTCGAGGATTTTTAAATATTCGGTGGAAGAAATATGATGCAACCAGACTAGTGGGTTCTAGGAAACTCTTTTTGCACAAAAATGGCAGAATCTGAGTGTTACTCAGAGTTCAAAAAAATTACATACAGTCTTAAAAATACGCACAAACTGAAAATATAACACTCAAGAAATAATACTATTTACTAAAATATATAAGCAATATCTTAACATACTTTTCTTTTCTTTAAGATGGTAGAAGTTTGACAATGTTTCGCTAGATGAAAAAAAGGTTTTGTGGACAAATTTGAGATACGTTGGAAGGGCTCTCTGTACAACAGTTGTCCAACCATTAAAAGCAAATTTCACACCACGCAGAGAGATCGCAAGTTGGTACAGTCTAGCAGAGTTTAGTGCGGGTCTTATTTCCAGAGACCATTGCAGAAACTCGAACATTTAGCTCTCTACCAGCCCGTGAACGGGGGCTTGAAACGCTAACTTTTCGCTCAGCCCGGCAGACGGTAGACTCTCCTGTTTGCGTTGTTCCAAGCTCTGCGGGTTAAGTTCTCCAGCTGGCAAACGCCTACTTCGTGGTGCAGGCGAGTGATGTAGAATAAAAGAGTGAGTGGGACATCCCCGCTACGAATTGCATGTCCGGAACCGCATTTCGTTCAGGTGACATGCCAAAATGTGTGTCAGGCCCAACTTGACTCGGAACACATTTAGGCTCACAGCTGACCAAATCACCGCTGGGAATTTGCACCTTCTCGACGTTCATCAGGAACGCATTCCCATTCCGGGACCGTCTGGCCTGTCGCGTGCAGAAGCGTCGTCAGTTGACAGAAGAGTTTGGGCACACACTCGCCGTCTCCGCGGAATGTTTTGGTGGATCTGGCTCCTCTAGACATCGGGCTACTGCACTGCATCAAAGACTTGATAGCCGATCGCCATTTCGCTACCCTAACTCGACATAGGTACAAATAAACCCGGCGGCCTTAGCTCGCTCTGAACGCCTTCTTCTACGTAGCTCAGGCTCTGCAATGTGAAATTAAACATTCGAGAGAATAGTTTAATTTCCCGGAAGACAGGTGCCTTTTGGAATAAGATACATCCTTGCAAGAATTAACAAAGCAAGAACTGTGTTTCCATCAATCGTCAAAAGTTTCAAATTTTCAATACGTGGTCCTTAACGAGACTATTCTTGGTAAACATTAATTGAATATGCAAAGCTTTTAATAAACACGCATGCAAATCATTTAGAAAAAGTTTTCTTGAATTAATTCACCGAAGAATAGCCGCCCCACGACAATAGCATCTTGCAGCGTACGCGTAGGCGGAAAGCTTTGTTCTTATTCTAAATTCCTAGCCCGTACATTGTAACCGGTGCGCGATAAAAAATGCAGTTTAGCCTCTTAAGGTGTGCAAAAAAGGGCATAATCCATCAGAAGAATCACTCCAAATTTGTTAACTTGATCCATTTTGAAACTGCAAAGCTTACTAATTATAATTTTTTCTAATCGGAGGAGAGGAAGAAAGCATTAGAGACCAAAATATCTCAGTGTTATTTTTAACTAAGCTGAATATTTGGTGCGCTTCCTTTTTTCCTTCATCCGTAGCACATATTCTAAGGTTAATTAAGTCAGCCTGCATGCTTCAGTTTTGAAAATGTTTACCCGGTTCTTAAGAGAAGTATAATATTGAATCAAAGTTGTTCACCCCTTGTATCTAAAGTATCTAAATACCCTTGATCCTCCACTTCTTCTTGGTGTAACGAGCGTAAAAATAACCTAAAAACGCTAAAAAAAGAATAAAGGGGTAGTAAAGATCAGAAATAGTAGATATACATACAGTACAGAAACTAATTACAGTTTCTATTCGAGGAGACTGTCCGTTGCCAAGCACAAGCGTCGTCGGTGTGTGCACGTCCACCTTGCGCGTGTGAAGGTATTTTTGGCAAGGCTCTTGTTTATGTGTATAGAAATACACAGCGCCGTGACGAGCAAGATCGCACGTCTCACGCAGAGGCGCATGCAATAATGAGTCTTACGAAGCTGAAGTATAATGGTCAATTCTGTGTTGCAATAGTGGTGCAATATTTAAGGGCGGAGGCAAGGCAAGGACGGTGTTGGATCGTCGCAGCTCAGGCAAGCTTAAAGGCGCGTCCCAGCACGTCCCCGACATACCTGAACCTGTCGCGTGCAGGTCCCAGCGCCACAGGGTGCCGAGGGGCAGAATCCGCATCCGGGACCTAATACTCCCGAGATTTATCCGAAGACCGAAAAATTCCATCACGTCTCAGTGATTGCTCTGCAAATAACGTCTTCGGTAAAGACTTACATCTCGCAGAGGTTCTTCCTAATTCTTCAGGGAACATTATACGTACATCTGCATATCTGCAAGGAATCTGACTATTCCCACTTTCTGAATCACTATGAAAATGTTTCGAGGATGGAAATTCACATTTAATCAATAATGGAGGGGTTTTTAGTGTACAACGTCTGCACAGCTACGTAGAAGTTCGAGAGAACAGTACATCGTTTTTTAGGCGAGGCTTGCAAGTTTCGAGAGAGTGATGGCTGAGGTTGAACTTTTAGCTTTCGTTTAACGAAATGAAACTGTAAACATTGTGCTATAGAAATCACCCTAAATTATTCTTGTTAATCAGTTAGCAATACTAAAGTTATCGTGATTTTTAAAAATATTAATCCATGTTTTTCACAAACGTTTCAATTTTACATTTGGCTGGAGTATGCAGCGAATTGGAAATAGCAGAATTTCATATAAAAGCTTGATGCTCCGTGGCCATTGCTTAAGAGCTTCAGGGTACAAAGAAAAGCTTAACTCATACAATTTCTCCTAATATTTGAAGTATTGCTTCAACGCGACTCTAATTGATTTCAATTTAAATTTGATATCACATGCGTCAAACGAGTTATCTTCCTCAGGACCTTAGATTGTGCAGTGTAAAGTAATACTTCTTTCAGCTCGTTATCGTTTGCTTAGCGGCGTTCGGCAGAGGTTGAAATGATCATCATTAGAAGAAACTTATTTTTCAGAGAGAATTAGACCTCAACATACGCATTATATCATCCTTGATTGTCCGTCATTCAAGCATTGAGAATTTTAGGAAAGGATAAGGCTGGTCATTAAGTCCTTCCCTACCTGGAGCAGCGGCAGCTTTGAGAGCCTCTGCCACTCGGTGAGAGTTGGACAAGTGCGAATGGTTCTCCTTAACTGGCTCTGGGCGGGCCAAGCTGATAATAATAAAGAACTCAGGACAAAAAGAAGTACCAAAGTGATCATAAACATTAAAATCATTAAAAGACAAACGTTTCAAATCTTAAATCTATCTTTAGTGTCACCAAAACTCGGTAAACGGAACGGTGAAAATTCCCACAAATCGCCCCATTTCGCGTACAATAAAAACGTATCCTATAATATCTCCCTAAACTACGGAGCTGCAGCATTCAATCATACAGGCGGGTGTATCCTTGCATCATATACATTTCACATGTGCGGGATGGGTCACGAGTAAAAGCCCAACTAAACAAAGCTAGCTTTTGAAAATTATTTTATCATCATTGCAATTTCTTACGGCTCTTAGTTTCCTGTGATACTTAGACATAAGGTATGTAATGCTCACAAATATTATCATTATATGTCATAAATGCTTAGAGCAGCAACAAATATGATGAAGACTTGCGTTTACGAATTCGAGACTTCCTAAGTCTTTGTGACGAGTCTACTCGTCGAGCAACGACCAGGTAAAAAAATGCATTGAGTAACCCATGAACTCCATTCTAAACTAGGCAGCGAATTTTAGCTCCGTAGAACGGCCCAATCTCTTCAGCAGCGCCTCTCAACCGAGGTGTCGTAGGACCCTTGGGTTCAGAAAACGTCCGTACGGGTTCTGCAAGAACGAATGAAATAACCTTATGCACTTTTTAATTTGTATGTAATTTCATAAACGTAATATTACACAACTCGCACGGTATATTAGTGGTTATTGTAATGTATTATAGAGAGCATCATATCTAACCTATTTTGTTATTAACTCAAGCGTACCGCCGGGATAAAAAGATTGAGAAACGCTGCTCTAGAGGAAGTCTAGTAAAATCAATTGGCCTATAATTTTCTCATCGCGAAAGATTTCATCCATCGCCGACCTATTAACAGATTATCATAGCTAGATGAAGCGAACTGCTTTTTATTGAAGGATAGACTTCTATTTCGACACGCAACTAACAGGGGCTCTGACCAACATCATTACTGTCCATGAATGCATTTAATTTGCAAGCGAAAAATAGGAGGGAAGACATTAATTACCAGAGGTAGGGAGGCTGAATAGACTTGATTAGCTGGAAGTAGAGCTCTGCATTAATTGCTAGAGCCCGAAGCTCTGCTTCTCTGCACACCGGAGCAGCCGCCTAAATCAGTCTACGTAGTCTCCTCTAGTTCTTGTTCTTCCCTTTGTAAGACACTATCAAGTTGAAGTGGCAAGTTTTCCGTTGCATATTTCCTATGAAATGCGGGTCTGTTTATGTGTGCTGTTTCCATGCTTTTCGTTTAGTTTGGAAGACCTTCAAGGTTACTTCGTCTCAAAATGTGAATGAAAAACTATGGAACACGTTGGAAGCAAAGTACAGTCAGTAACACATGGTCCATGTGCTACAACTCTAGTACGCATATCAAGGGGAGTTAAGAGACGTAACCTAACCCATTAGGCCCAGGTATTTATGACTCGAAGGTCACGCGTAGATATAACTTGAACGATACGTTGACGATAATTTAATGGGCTTCAATTGGACTTTCAGGGTCTGGTAACGAATGGGACTCACACAGCACCTGTTACAGTGATCGTATTTACGCTTTTTTTCATTCAAACTCATTAGCACTAAGCAAAATAAAGATATTTACTGCAACAATTAATTAATGGCGTAAAACGTTAATGGAGTTCAGATGATGCACTAAATGAGCGTACAGTACGATTTTCGAGATAAAATTTTGTACGTCGCAGTCTTTGAATTTGAATGGAAGCTGTAGGATCTCTGAGTGGCGTAGTAACATTGCTGAATTGTCACTGAAAGTCTAGAGTTACTCTTGTGAGGCCAAACAGAGACTAAACTGAGTTAGTGATGCGAAGGTAAGTGTTCAGATTACGTAAAGTTTCCGAGAGTTTCCTAAACAAAACCACAAACAATGTGTGGACGCCTTCGTGCCGCCCACTGAGTAGGAAAGGTAATTCGAAAACCTGCTCTTCTAAATCTGACGTTTACGTTCCTGCCCACAGTGCCAGATTAGGTAACTCAAAGGAGCTCTCGTATTTAGAGGACCCAATAAATCTGGGACAATAGAGAAGAGTAAACTATGCCGGAGTTGCCAGTTCCTCTTAATGAATGGCAACGCGGCCAGTATTTATTGCCAAACGCATTACTCTCATTTACTGGCTTGTCAATTTGCCCTCACAAGCCTGAGAAATGTTCTTCCTTCAAGCGCCTTCGCGCAACCGAAAGCCGATGTCTTCGAAATCAGATTGAATTTATGTCTGCCTCGTGAATGAAAACCCGTTGTGGGTAGAGCCTCGTACAATTGAGAAACAACCACGCGGGTGTGAAAATTCATGACTAGAAGAAAATTAATGTGCTTTGGAACACGCTGGACCTGAGTTCTGATCCCGCACGAAGCTAAGTATTTAAGGCGGTAACTGTTGCATGGAAGAGTGAATTTCTGATTATGTATGCGACTTACGATGGACGTGGACTACAAAGGGAATGCCGTAAGGGTAATGAAAATTTTTGATTCACCACTAGAATTCTAAAAAAAATCATTTAGACATCTAGCTAAATTTTTTGTTACGTAGTCGTGTTCAAAACTAATACACAGGAAGTGCGAATTTTCTCACGCAGCTAAATTTCCTTCAGAATTTACGGCGATTTTTGGTATGAGCATTAGTTAAAAACATTGTATTGCTTAAAAAGCTGAAACGATGTTCGAAGAAAACTCAGATGAGAGTACGTTGAAAATCTCAAGAATGAAGCCCTGAACATGTGCTCATAGGAGTGTACATGTAATTAGGTTGACTACATTTGAGACCACGTAGGGAGGAGCCACTCATGTCTCAACCCAATCGACTGCTAAACATAATTTGAATTGAAGAACAGCAATGAAGAAAATTTCAGTCTGCTTGGTGTCGGTGCAATACTTCTGGATAATCTTGAACATTTATGAAGAAGGAAAATTATACTTTCCCATTAATAACAGACCACTGCTCGAATAAATACTCACCTTTTTCACGAAGAAACTTCAGCTAAGACCGTTCATTTTCTCTGTTTTTTGGGTCAATCAGCGGCGAGTTGGTCTGGAAAAAGCGCTTACATCCAACAATATGCGTCCTGAAAGCTCTTCCTAAGAAATCCGCCCTAGGAGCGAAGTTGTTATCTTTGCATGGATTTTTTCCCGGAAACTATTTCGAGGAGATGTCAGAAAAGTTTTATCTTCTAAGAGCTCGGATGAGCCCGATCGTTACAGAGGGCACGCTTTTTACCCCTGGCGGTATACAACGAGGCAGTCCAAAGAAAATCTCCACTGGGAATGAATGAGCTTCCCTCTGAAGTTCTAAATGAGTATAATAGTGTGCCAAAAATATAAATAATCTCGTTTTATATTGAATAACACTCTCAATACGAATGGAATTTGGGGCAGAAAGGAATCAGAGCAAAACCTCGAATTGGAGCGCTGACCGCTTCTGAATAAAAATGGCTTCCACAGTCTGAATCAGACCACGCTGTGAAATTCAGATTAAATTAGTTACCATCGCCGGGCTTCTCCGCACTAGAACCTATCCTCAATTGGACGCTACTCGTGAGCTCTGCTGTATAGTCCGGTGATGATTTGCTGTGCGGCCTGCAGCACGCAGTTGAAAATTTGAACGTTATTCATGAATATTCAGTTCCTGGCTTCCAAATTAGCAGCCCTGGTAACGACTTTTTATAATTAATTTGGAACCCCTATTTGACGGCAAGTCTTTTAAATTAGATATGGCACTGCTGATAATTCTCTAGCTCCATTGCTCTTGGAAATGCACAGTTAAAGCCGTCTATGGGCCGACTTGCTGCCCTGTGGGACGAGTTCACTCCTCGCTGATTGGGACGACAGGGAGCGCTTTGTTGAGCGCCCTTCAAGTGGAGTTCCAGGGTTCATATATTGCGACTTGGTTTTCTATGCTCCATTTAACGGTGAGCTGCAACGAATGAAAGTGCGAAGTACAAGAACCTTTTGGCTTAATTCCTCGTTGCAACCCCGCAAGAAATTCAGTCGACTGATGCTGATATTGCCTATTCTACGCATCGAAAAGCTCCTATCAAGAGAAGTACTGTACTTTCTATCGATGAGTACTCGGGGCTCGTCCATCCACGTTGCAAAAAATAGTATTTCTGTGACAAGGTTCGAGTGGAAGGCCATAACAAGCTGTCAGGTTCTCGGACCCGTCGTCATTACGAGTCTGGGCGCCGGCCACGATTCATCACGGACGTCAACACGAGAGACAGAAAACTTCTGGCAAAATAAGCTCTGAAGACAACTCTAGAATTATTTTCTTGCAATTGAGTGACCCGGTCGTGGGAGAAGCGCGTCATATTTTTAGATTGATTCCGTACGAGGAAAATATTTTAACCTCCAATAACCTCTTTCAGAGAGCTGTAAACGATGTTTTCCCTGGAAATGTGATGTATTTTTTAATGCTTCACGCGCTAGTCAAACACGAGCCTGTGTGTCTACATTGTGAATCTGTGATTTGATTTCACTGTTAATATTTTTCAAACTAATGCTTATCTTAATGAAGGTCTGAAATACTTTCTGCGTGGAAAAATAAGGTTTGTAATTACTGGAATATTTATGGAAGTGTGTTTCAACCATCGTTGCAATCATCGAACAAATTCAAATAAATACTAAGTTATCGTGGGGTCATTCCCGAGTTATTTTTAAATCATTCCATTCATAGTTTTCACGTCTGCTTTTTTCATCGCCTCTGAGAAAAAATGTTCACCCTCGAAGCGAGCATTTCCTTCACTCTTGTGCACATTCTAAATCCTGTGTCGCATTCGCAGCTCTCCCGAGCTGGACAATCTGTTAGTGGGCATTTTTACACCGCGGATGCTTCGTTTCATCGCCTGCATTTGATCTAATCCTTTGCAGGATTTCACAAGCAATATTGACCCAATCCCTCGTGGAGCCGTGAAGCTAAATTTTACAGAGCCTGAACTTCATGGAAGGAATCAGGTCACTCAAGCCAGTATCGGACATCAACGATCCGAATTATCGACCGCGGCGCTCAGGTCTTCTAATGGTGCCAATCTCGGAAATAGATTTTTGACGGCCGAATTAATGAGCAGCGAAACGGTTGGTGACAGCCAAAGCTTAATGACCCCTTAATTTAAGAGATCCTGCAATTATCCCATTACCGATACACTCGACGCTAACTGCGACATCGACTGTTGGCTGTGCGAATTTCATCATGATTCCGTTTGATATTCAAGGGAGTAAATATTGGGGGGTTGAAATTTCAAGCTGGTGAATGATGCTAGTGGAAGTGAATGTTCAAATTATTGACGGTTTGAGTCAGAAAAATTAAGTAAAGAGATATATTCCAATTAATAGATTTAAGTTCAAAGAATAGAAGTATTTCAAAGCTATTCGGAGGGTATCTCAATGTTATGTACAATATATTTACCCTGTAAGTCTGGGCAGTCGAGCCGTCGCACTGAGTATCGTGGCCAGCTCTCTCACGATAGCTAGACACTTGAATACTTGAAATAATTAATTGGTCGGTCGTAGAGCTCAGCCTGTTTTGCCGTTCTTGTAAAACATGAGAAGTAGAGCCAGCGCACACGAGTTGTTGTACAAAATCAGAAAAGAAGGCGAGGGGGCCCAATGTAATACATATTCTCGAGTAGAAGCAGAGCGCAGCGATCGGCCTGCTTGCAAAAGTCAGCAATGAAAGCGAGGGGACCGAGTACTATAATTAATCCTCCACGAGTGGAATCGGAGAGTTCGATTCAACGTTGCCTTCAATTTCTTGAGAAAGCCAAGAAGTTCTGATTCTTCTGGTGAGTCTTTTAAAAAGGCTGAGCTGTTTGGAACGACACACACACATCACAGATCCCACCCACCCCGAACATAGCGCTCATCACCCCAGTCCGCTCACGAGTCGCGCCCCCCGCCTTTGGGGCGGCAGCCTGCTACTACGGCGGCCTGCTACTACGGCGGCCTGCCACTACGACGGCCTGCCACTACGATGGCTTGCCACTACGATGGCCTGCTACTACGATGGCCTGCTACTACGATGG
>VOMN01037035.1:0-10129 GCA_014899125.1 Orchestia grillus
GGGCCTACGAGCAATGGGGCCTACGAGCAATGGGGCCTACGAGCCGCCGCTCCGATATAATTTGCGGGTTTCACGTTGACGGCCAAATTCTAAGATGCGAGTCGGCTTCATGAAGCGACCCTTCTGACTTCTGACTAATTCCCTGACTTCTCGGCTAAAAACTAGCTAAATTGCGCTTGAGTTCATTTAATTACTCAGCACGCAGCAGCATTGTGCGGCGGCTGAGCTATTTCAAAAATAATTGTTACATTAGTCGCCATATCAATCAGCTTTCAAATCAAATTTTACCCCTCCATACGCCACACACACCGCGAAGGGTAGAAGTGTAGGCATTTCACCCCTCATCGTACCTTTTTGAAGATGAACATAAATAACTTTTGGGTGTTGATGTCAAAAAAATCCGCCCCTTCAAAAAACTTCACCTGGAACGACACACTACGCAAGAAAGGGGTAAACAGTTCAACCCCACCGCGAATAAAAAATAACTCATAAAACAAAGTTCCTTCAACCACAAATAAACATGCACAACAAACGTACCAGCGTCCTTTACTTCACAGAGCCAGTGTTGGTGACGCACGAGACCTCATGTGGCTATCAACACCTCAGGTCACATCAAAACAAGCCGCGCTCGCACACTAAACACCCTCCAGGCTATTATTGCCTGCAGCTGCTACAGTCGTAAGCCCAGGGCGGACACTGCTACAGTCACACACAGCCTAGAACAGACAATGACTGGACAGTGTTTAAATCAATTTTACCGGCCAAAAGATTGTGGTGATGAGGCTGTATTCAGGTTTGTACGAAAAGTAGCTACAGCCTTCAAGTAAACGTGCAACACAGCAGCATTGAGCTGCTTACAGAACACAGGAGCATCTTTACGAAATTGGATTTCGAAATCCATATCGTCGGTAATCAGATGACCCTTTGGCTGTGTAGGACTGATATCCTCAGTCACACGTCCCTAGTGAGAGTTACCGGTGATTGATGAGATCAGTCTTACGTAGGGAGATGGTTGAACGGACACCACCACAGATATCTAATTTCGCTGGAGTTTTGCATCGCGAAGATAGTAGCACGCGTATGAAACATAGGCAAGATCTCTCTGGCATGCCCTTGAAATCATGGAAAGTATTCGGGCCCACAATAATCTACATTGAAAAATAGTCTATTGAAACAGCGTTAAGAAATCTATTCCCATAATTCTCAACCGATTTTACGATCAAGGTAATACATTGTTTTAAATATGGATAGTTTACATTTCAAAGAAGTTGTAATTTTAAGAAAAGGCGATTTCTTTCAGAATCAAATTCCTGAAGCTATAAATGACAATTTGATAACTTTTAGCGATCGTATCCGGAATCACAAGGAAATTGTTTAAATCTTCAAACGATAAAAATTCCTTAACCTTAGCGTAAGCCTCGAAGCAAACCTCTGGTGTAGGGACCGGAGTTTGCACGCCATTTGTAAACTAGGCTCAGAAGTTCATTTCACCTTACCACTCACTAATCCGAGTCCGCACCTCACCTTATCTCTCGCTTATGTACGTGCGAATGAAATAAAATAAAACAAAACACATAAAATAAGATTATCGACCCACAGCACACGGCACAACACATCCTCTTCAACTCGAGCCAGGAGATGGCTGTGTTCAAGTCTCACCTCCCAGAAGGAGTCGGAGGAGGCAGAGGGATGCTGCTCGTCGCTGTGGTGGGACATGTTCACGACGTGTTCAGGACGCGTTCACGACGTGTTCAGGACGCGTTCAGGCCCGCCGCACGGGCATTCGTGAAGGCGCTTCTGTCAAGTTCTGCACAACATAAACAAGACTTGTACTTTGACGGTTCCAAACGGTCTTCTTATAGTCTTTTATTTCGAAATAATTAATTAAAATGTGAAGTGCATTCAGCCGTACACAGTGCAATGTTTCAATGCGTAAATATACAGCAAAAACATCAAACAATACACCGCTTCATAAGTCAGTCTTTTTAAGCTCGTAAATATTGTCGCTAATGAGCAAATCTCGCACTGTATGACTCTCACGCATGTACAGCAAAATAACACCTTTCCTGATAGTCAAACTAATTTTCATACTTTAGCTCACAGTTCCGCACCGTTACTCTTTCAATTATTACCCGGTAATTTTAAGTACATGTACACACAGTATAAGTTTTCCATGCATTGGCCAGAATATCTGGCATGGAAGTGCAGAATAGTCCTATGCGGAGTATTCACGTCAACGGATAGTCTCTCCGTCCAACTAGTTCGTTGATGAGTTGTTAAGTTGTAGAGCGGTACAGAGCGCGAGCGTGAAGAAAAAGACTGCGGCAACATCGAGAACAAAGAACAAGTTCTGCGAGCATCGTATAGCGACACAGGTGTGCACGTATTAAACCCATCTTACCATTGGAAACTTGTGACCTCAAAGCAAAAAAATCCATAAAAAATTCAATGCAAATCAGATTGTTATCTCTGCCAGTTCCTTCTACGGCAACACATGTGGACGACTTCAAAAGCGAGTAATAGAAAATGTAAGTAAATTCAAAATGAAACTTCTTCGGACTGACCGCGAAATTTTGCGACACATTTTCTACACGGCAAAAAAGGAACGTTCATGAGGAAACTTAGTATAACAATTTTTCTAAAGTAAAAGGAAGGCATAGGAAGGTTTGGAGTATCGATTCAAACAAGGAACAAGAGCAGAAGCAACTTGGGAGTTTAAAATGTACAGTGGAAAAGAAATGTACATATCAACTACCGTGCTTTTCAAAACAGCTTTTGGATTACTGATAATTTTTGCAGCCTCTTCAGCAAGCCAGACGTTGCCACAAAATACATAAATCATTAGAGAAAAGCCTTTCTGGAAACACAAACATTCATAAGCAAATTCCTTTGCAAAACAGAGAAGAAATAAAAGGAGTTCAACTATGTGCTACCAAGTTCCGAATCCATCTTAAATTTTCATACTTAATAACTAAAACCAGACCCATCAAAGTTGGCGAACGCATTTCCTGCACGCCAGTACAGTCCCACGCACATCCCATACAAGCTTCCATGGAGTGCACACGACGACCTTAGCTCCAAACAAACAAATTACACGGTCCACAATCTAGAAATGATACACTCAGCCCAGTCGTAAACCAGCGGGACAACAACAAGCATTGCATCCAATGCAATTCGCATGGAGATCGCTGCGAGCATTGCTCCAGTCGAGGCCAGAGAAATGGAGATCACAGCGAGCATTGCTCCAGTCGAGGCCAGAGAAATGGAGATCACATCGAGCATTGCTACAGTCGAGGCCAGAGAAATGGAGATCACAGCGAGCATTGCTCCAGTCGAGGTAATTCACAAAAAAAAGATCATTACAAAAACACGCAGATTCATCGCAAGTTCGAGTCCACGTAAACAGTGGCATTAGGCGTCTGTTTGTCTGGCAGTTACTACATACATACATACATACATACATACATACATACATACATAAAGAAATACATGCATCTTCCGTTAAATAGAGCGCAGCAAGATGCTCTGACACAATCGTTGGTTGAATACAAGTGAAATAAGATCAAGAATGAACTTCAGTATTCTTATTTTCTAAATAAATGATAAAAGATCGTGATTTTGCCTCATTGAGAATAAAAACACACTTGTTCATTCTTCGCTCTCTATCATGAAACGAACAAATGCATCTGATGACGCTGCTGCGGCCCGTAAACCAGGACCGCGCAGCAACTCGAGTTCACATGCGGCACACTGGGAGGTGTCAAGTTACGAACTTCTCAACGAGAATTATTAAGAGACCCTCTCTCGTCCTTGTGTAGTTCCTTCTAGATATTTTTTCCTTAACTTCAGCATCACTTCTCGTGCATAAACACCCCATGAAAGACGTAAAAAAGCAGGCTTTCTCTCCATTGTCAGCTTCTCAACACCGGTTTCCGTTTCAAGTGCACTGAGAACAAGAACGACGAAAGAGAGAGAAGCAGCACAAAACAGAAGGAAGAGCAGAGGAGCGGTCGAGGGAGACACCAGAAGAGCTGGCCTGTAGGACGACGTGGACGGGTTTTTAGTTCACGCTTCAGTTCGGGGTTTTTGAGTACCATGGACAGGTTTTAGCAACTGGACAATCATTCAAGAATTCGAAGCACGCAGCTCAAGCGCGCAGGGAGTGGCTGCCCACAGCCCGGGGTGTATGACACAGCACACGTTAGGTAGTACTAGAGGTAGAAATGGTAATAATATATAGTGGCTAACGGATGTTGCTAGCGCTTCAGAGAAGTGCTCCATATCACATTCAAATCACTAGGATTTATTATCATTATTCACATTTGAAGTTTTTAAGTCGTGCATCGAGGTTGGTGGTGGAAACTTTGAACGATTTCTGTAAAACGTATGTATAAATAAATTATTTATGGGCAATTTCGTTTTAAAATTTCCCCTTTTGAACATTAAACAGATAATATCTCAAAAACTAAAAAAAAAATTCCCCAAAGTTTCATAGAAGTTTAAATCGACCACTTTCTGGTAGGTTCGAAAATTTGTACTTCTTTCCCTAACACCCAGTATTTCCACTCGAATTCCCGACACGATTTAGTCGGCATTACACTCCCATCATCTCTCCGAGCTCTGTCTAACGCTAAGAAGGTTACATTGCGCCTGGAAAAAGAAATGTCAAGCAAGTTCTATGTTAAAGTCCTTCTTAGTACATGCACGGAAAATGAGGAATATTACGAACGAAACCCTTCGCCGCGAATATACGGACATGGGCGAGAAATTACGCACGAAATAAGAATGAGACGGCGATACGCCACACAACATACGTTGTCAGAAAGATGACGCGTCCTCGTGTCGTATTCAGCCGTTACAAAAGCCCCGACTCATTTAAACCCAACGTACGGGTTGTAGTCAGCGCACAGGACACGCTAACCCTATGTTTGTCATGGCATCGGGCAGTTCCCGTTCATACTGGGTATTAGAGCTGCTGTATTTTCTTCCACTATGACAGACACGCTAAGAAAATGATGGTGACGTGATAACCCGTAACTCACCAAGGACCAGTAAAGCTACTGTATGAGATAACCTATCTAGGTTCTCTTATGGAACCATGTGAAGTAAGCAAAGCAAAACTCAAGCTTGTCGACACCTCATTCGACGGCGATCTTTCTACACATCGTCAAAATGACTTTAAAACAAATTCGTTAGAGAGAATACTTCCAACAGTCAAATTCAACACCGCCGAAAAACCTCCAGCAACTTTTCTCGTGGACGCTGTAGAAGAGATGAAACATACGCATAATCACGGAAATTTTGAACCGTTCGACGAATAATTCTAAAATCGGTTTGCCTTCATCGGCCCCATCGGAAGCAGCACTCGTCAAAAGCAACGTTTAAGCCAAGGTTAACCAAAGCAAATCGGTCAAGTTAATTAAGAACTTTAGGTTACGCAGTAAATTGGGCAAGACAAGTGCGGTAAAGTGGGCAAGGGACGAGCAACTCAAGGCAAAAGGAGGCTTTAGGCTACAGACACACAAAGCGGCGAGCGCGGGCCTCTGAGAGTGTGAGGGTTCCATTGCCACCCTCACGGCATGCTGACAAACTCAACACAAAACACAACATTGGATGATGACACATAGCCTCAAGCTCAAACCCCCGGCTGATCCTTAACCTTTTATGATGATTGTGAGAGCCAATAGTTTTGAATAGAGAACATCAGTTTCTCCAGGATCGTGGATACTTGCCAAGGAGACACTTACAAGGACAATTTAAAGATCCCTTCGAGAAGGCCAATCCCTCAACGTCACGTAAGCAGCAGCGTCGCGTGAAGACTACACAAAAAGGAACCTCGACTGACACATTTTAAAGACCTGGCCTGAAAAAATAAACTACCTCACCCAACAGGACATGATCAGAATTCGTTATAACGGGACACTGAAATAATCCAGCGTGCGATGTTCACTGACTTGTAACAACAGAAATCAAAGCTGGACGACTTGCGTGCGTCGAGATGGCGCGATATTTGCTCCTGCTCGCACTTCCACCACCACGAGCTGGACGTACGAGAACGTTTTGCGCCCCGCTGTCGTAGGACAAACAAGGAGTTCAGGGCAGGGACTTGAGGCTGTCACGAGGAATATTCAGGCACGAAATGCGCACAGGCCAGCAAGTGCACAGCGCTGAGCCGTAGGAGGATTGGTGAATGTAGTGAAATGCTACGGTGCAGTGACTGCATCCGCTGCTGCACTGCACACGTGCAGCTGTGGCCATTAATCCACACTTGAAAATCTTGGAGAGGGTTCGGGCTTTCCTGCCTGGGCCACACGGGTGTGCCACATTTTCGCCGTTGCGATGTTCACAACAGTTGTACCCTCGTGTCAGCGAGCTGTGCTGAAGCAGGCTGTTCCTCTCTACAGTTCAATGAGACCAGTCCCCACCGCCACCACGCCCAGGTCGCCCAGCTCTAGGCCGGGCTAAGCAGTCTCGCGCGCAGGCTGTAGGATACAACAGCTCGTCCGGCGCCTGCCTAGCGTTACGACCGCCTCACTGTCAGGACTCGAGTCACGCATTGCGCCACTGACTAAAATTTCTTCGGTGCCGCATGAATTATTAATATAGACCCTCATACGAGCGCCACCGATGCATAATTTATGAGTTTCGTGTGGTAGAAGACATTCGTCATCGGAACTGAACCAATCATCTCGGTAAGGTGGAATGCGTTTTTTTTTATTGTTTTGAATAAGTCGGCACGTATTCAGTCTCTCTGTCCTACCTCGAGTGTTGTCGATTCCTTTCCATGCTATTGCTGACCTTTATCCTTTTCCAGTCTACTATTGATTTCATTCATTCTTTTTGGTTCTATTTGTAACGTTAATCACTTACCGTTCTATTATCACCAATATCGATTATTTATAACAAACTATACAATAACAACCCAGTGTTGCTTCCTTGGTCCGTCAGTCGTTCTGCGACTCTCTTAATGATTTAGATAGGGGAAAATTCCCAGGTCCGTTTCCTAAACTAATCAGCGAGACTGTCAGAGCAGGTAGTCCGTATCAGTGATACTGCAAATGATGTTTCACGCCAGAGTTACCGTAAATAAGACGGCATCTCAAGAAATTACCATCATTTGGCCCACCATTTTTGGCGGGGAGCATTTACTACACAGTCGTATAAATTCCACAAACATGTGTAATTATTCCTAGAGAGACACGAGAAGCACACGGCACCGATACCGGAGCAGCAGCAGCAGCAGCACGAGGATCATGGAGAGCACGGGCCGGCTGCCACGAGCTGTGGCAGTCCTGTGGCAATTGGGCAGTGGCAACTGGAGGCTGGCCCCGATGTACGCACGTAGGAATCGTAACCAAAATTTCTAGACGAAAAGTATCTTCTAGCCGTGGTTGGTGAGTGAGCTAATCAGATGGACCACAACATGTACATGGTGTTCTCTCGAAAAATGTATACATCTACTTTAAATAGTAACAAAAATATTTACGAAAACCTTTGAATAAGAATAATTAAATAAGAGCACAGTACGTGGTGAATATTCAATTACAGTCGATGTACAGGGAGGGAAAGGGGGGCAGAAATAATTGCACACATGAGATTTTATTATTGACTAAACACCTTGCCAACCAACTCTCGTAGAACTCACACAGAATGTACATTTTATAAAGAGTGGAAATATTAAACAAAATCTCCCTGTTTACAGGTATACGGTCCCATATGCACACGAAACCCATACGACGCAGGCAGGACAGAAGTTCGCAACAACACGTTTCCAAAGTTTAATATTCACTTGCGAAACCTTTGTTGGCAATAACTGTTGGCGTTCACAAGCTGGTGGGGGTACCTGAACCCATTTTCCAGCCCACATTTTCTTTGGTCCGTCGAGACTCATCGGGCTTCCCTTTTTTTCAGCATTCCTCGGGAGATGTTAAAATCTACTCGATCACCACGTTAAAATCTACCTGGTCACCACGTTAAAATCTACCTGGTCACCACGTTAAAATCTACCCGGTCATCACGNTCTCCCGCGCGACCCTTAAATCTACAGTGCAAATTTAAATCTACCGCGCGACCTTTAAATCTACCGAGTGGCCTTTAAATCTACCGCGTGACCGTTAAATCTACTGTTTTCCAACAGCAAGCGAAGGAAATTTTCTCCTCCCAACAAAGCAAACGACAGAAGAAGGCGCATCACAGCTCCCAAACACGTCACTGTTGGAGTAGCCAGCTAAAGAAACGACAGGGACGTGCCTCGCCAGTCGTTGATGAGAGAAACTACTTAGCTAGAAACTTCGCTCTAGTTATAGTGGCCATGAAAAGACGACGTGAAGGTTTCCCCGTGATTTTCTATACCTCACATGGAATGCGGCTCGACAGGATATTAGGTTAGAAAACGCGCATTAAATCCACGTACGCAGGATTTCTTTTACTGTCAAGAGCGCGGGAATTCAAAGGAAAAAGAAATTAATTTTAGTGAATGCACGAAAGCGGTGTCATCAGGATCAACAGAGCACATACACCACGCACAGCACATACACAACGCACAGCACATACACAACGCACAGCACATACACAACGCACAGCACATGCACCACGNTACACCACGCACAGCACATACACCACGCACAGCACATACACAACGCACAGCAGCCCCAGTACCATGCTCAGCCTAATTCCGCTCAGGTACATCTAAAATTATCCCCAAATTTTAGGGCCCAAGAATTTCTACGGACTGTTTCATGAATTTATCGGCGGAACAGTCAGACCGGCAGGCAACGCAGAATTTTCTAAAATGGTGAGTACGCAGAGCAGCGTTTGGTGGTGCGGCGAGTCGCAAACACGGAACGTTTAGGAGCGCTCGGCCGCGGATTATTCTATGAACGAAGACAACGCAATCGCAGCCGAGTGGAGTGTCGCCCTGTTTGACTGGTGCTGTGGCGGGGTAACGTCTACATCTAACGCCTGCTCCCTGGCATCTTCATTTGTCTCCTGACATCTACATCTGTACCTTGGCATCTACATCTGCACTCTGGCATCTACATCTGTACCCTGGCATCTACATCTGCACCCTGGCATCTACATCTGCAAATCTACATCTACACCCTGGTATTCATACGTAAATCCTGACATTTAGACATCTACATCTGCAGCGTGGCAACTAGACCTGCACCCAGGCATTTACTTTTCCATCTACATCTCCACCCTTTCACATGTGTTAACATCTTTTTAATTGACAGCATTGCACGTCCGATATTTTCAAACGTATTTCCCTGAGAGCCGTGCAATCAATATCCGTTCAACAGTGAATGTAACTCGGTACGTTAAATCGTGTCAGTAATGCCAGCGAAGACTTGCTTGCGAGCCAAACGGAGTCCCCAAAAGAGACAGGTCTTGCCCACGAGTCGCAGGATGCCGACCTCCACACCTGGCACCGCCCGACTAACACACAACAAAATTCGATGGGATCAGATTCATGTCTGAGCGGACAAGCAGGTTTCGATTCGTATACACGCACAGGGCTCTATTATCTGGGGAAACAAAAGTGACTTTTCACACTGGAGACGTCGATTCCACGCCTTCACCACCACCATTCAAACGCACGGAACGGAGACGCATTTAGGAAAAACCACGCACGGCGTACTAGAGTAGTGGAGGAAGATATCGCTGTACATTGGGGGTGGTCTTCTCTGGGCCCTCAGAGCCCTCGTGTGTGTCGAGTACCTGATTAGATACACAGGTGTACGCACGCTTATTGTCGAGTTCGCTCTCAGGCTTATGGTCCACACACACACGTAATGGAGATCGCACACTAATTTCTTCTCAAATACACCGTAAATACAGCGGAGACGGTGCAGAAGTGCTACAGAAGCAGGCCGCACAACACAGTACTTGAGGCCCAGTTTTACTGATAAGTTCGTCGAGGAGTGAGGCATGCGCACACACACACACACGCACTGGAGCCGGCGCATGAAGTCCTTCAGAAATGAGTGGCCTAACGAGACGCCGGGAGCCCTCAATGGAAGCGTACTCATCTCTTCTCGTCCGAGGCGTGGCAGTCGTACACGGAACTCTTCCGTACACCAGCAGGAGGAAGTGCGGAGGGGGGGGAGGGAGGGGGTGGTTTGTGATG
>VOMN01037047.1:0-12336 GCA_014899125.1 Orchestia grillus
AAATGGAGGGGTGTTCAGAAATGGAGGGGTGTTCAGAAATAATTGTCTGGCTGCTTGGGAGAAGCTCATAGTACAGAATTCCTTTACAATCACACCAGACACAAAGCAAAACTCTCTTAGGGTGAAAACCCGCTCTTGAGGGCGTTTAAGGGAAGATCACGTCGCTTACTCCAGGATCCTTTCTCTGAACATTTTGGTAAACAATCCATTTCTCATCTCATGTCACAATTTTCTTAAAAAGGCGCATTTTCATCCCATTAGCGAGACCACCAATAAGCAAGACCCACCAATACATCAGTAGCAGACCACTAGCTACCACCATAACAGCTCAGACAATAATCGAGACCCGCCAATACAACAGTAGCAGACCACTCGCTACCACCATAACAGCTCAGACAATAATCGAGACCCACCGATGCCGAAGAAGAGGGGCGCCACGAAGAGCGTGGTGTTGGGCTTCATGTACTGGACGAGCATGGGCACGAGGCAGGCTCTGAAGGTCCACTCCTCACTGAAGGGCGCCACCAGCTGGTTGCGCAGCCACACCATGCTGGTCACCTGGTGGTACCAGTACCGTGGGTCTGAGGGGTAAAATCTCCATTAACTTCTCGGTAACCATTGGTCTCGAGGTTGGATCATTCACAGGTGAATTGAACGCCTGCTATAAGCACTGCAGTTAAGATGGTGTTCACGAAAAATGTATATATTAACTTTGAATATCAGCAAGAACATACGGTGTCTAAGTAAAAAAGAGACCTCTTTGTTTGTTGGCTAATATTTCAATTACTAATTGTTTAATTAAAATTTTATTTTTTGGCCAAACGCCGAGACCAGGTAGTCCAGAAGTACTTCATCAGCAACAATATTTAAAGATGATTTTCATTTCCTATAATACCACACTTCAGTTACAGCTATCAAAAACGCACCAGTCATCTAATATTTTCACTAAAAGCATCTTGAACTGACTACAGCATTTTAGAACATTACCTATTCGTCAGTGACTAACCAACCAAACATTTTTCGGTCAGTTAATTCTGCTCGTATTCATGCAGTAAAATATAAGCAACCACAAAGCAGGTTCTCTTTTTTGGGGAATACGCTGTGTAAAAGTACCTATATCTATAATACAGTTTAACTACAAACAGTTCAACTCCGATGCATAGAAGACGTGATAGAATGGTACGGTATCTTAAGCACATAAAATTATAAATATTTACAATTGATGTAAACATTCTTTGTTAACAGACATTGTACAGGGTGTTCCAAAAGTAAATGAACCTTGCCTTGATGAGTAAATAGGATACCAAATTGTAAGGCGTCCTATTAAAATGTGGNGTGGTATCCAAATTAAAAGGGTCAGTTACTTCTGTGCCTTGCAATTTGGTATCTTATTTACTCATCAACACAAGGATCAGTTACTTCTGGGACACCCTGTACAAGGAGTTCCCAGAAGAAGACCTACTTCCTAGGATCGGACAGAATAAGTTAGCCAACTGATACCTACACTGAAGTAAATCAAAACCCCTTGACAGGAGCGTAGTTTTTGGTGTCTGCTTCAATATGTTCGTATCCAAGATACTCTAAAGATGCGCAGACAACAATGACCTATAATTTAAAGGTTTTTTAATTCGGAGTACAACTTACGCAAATATTTCTCCAGTGGAACTGAGGCAGGCTACTAACACCCTTCATGCTACAATGGTGAACGAACTCGTAGGAAAATGTTCCACAAAATACTTGAGCTTCCTGATTTTTTTTTACTAATGTTCCCTCTGTACTTTCATGAACTAAACTTTTGAGTAATGAAGGTTGTAAAGACCTGAAGCAACCAGTATCTGCCGAGTCTGGCCATCATGAATAATTTTTAAGGAACCTTAGTAAATTCAGACTATCCTGCTATTCAAAAAAGAGATCGCAACTTAGTTTTCACTACAAGAGTAATAAAACTTGGAGCTCACTACCGTCTGCCATTGTGAAAAAGCCCACTTCAATCGTTCAAAACGAATCTTGAATCCTACTTATTATCAAGACATTAATGACGATACTTCTTAAATTATAGTTTAATATACAAGTGAAATGTAACCCCTTTCACATTCTATGTCAATAAATTAATTAGGGTATGTATCTTATAGAATGTATACCTTCCAGTGGCTTAACATTAACAAATTCCTAAATTTAAAACCCATCTTACCCCTGCAATAAATTCTTTACTCAATTGATCTAGTGTATGTTGAGAAGTGCATTAGATTATTTATGTGTATGTGTATACTTACCACATGGTCCTGTAGGATGAATTGGAAGTCATAAAATTCATTTGGGCCAATAGTAGTCATATATAAAAAAAATTGTTGTAATAGTTTCAACAACCAAAGTCTGAAAGATTTTCAAGATGGTGTAACACTAATGATAATAAATTGTGTAAAAATCTGAAGCAATACTAGCATAAATTTTGCCAGCAGATTGCTGAAGAAAAGATGTTCACCAAGATTTAGCAAAATTCTGTAGTGATGAATCAAAATAAAATCTGCAACTGGTTACATGATTTGGTGATTTTTTTCAAAATATACATAAATTTGATATATAATTAAGTTGAGCTGTACATCTCACAATATGAGGATTAGCATATCATATACATCACCACAGAGATAATTTAGCTCATAAGGATAGACAGGTAATAGAATATATCACACAGACCAGAAGTTTTAGAAGTAGGAGCCATACATAACTGACACTTAAGGATCCAAGAATATAATATGGCAACAGGGACGAACAGACGAGTCCAGTCTTGCATATCTACCCAAGTACTGTGCCATCAGAGAGTGAGATTAATATTGTGTGATCATATCACACCTTATCCCACCATCTATTGTTTGTCACCCACACACACAGGACATAACATTGATGCAAACATTTTTTCACCTGACACACATTCTAAAATCTAAAAACCCATTACAAGGGCTCACTGTTGAAATTGCCTGAGGTAGCTGCAGCAATAAAACAGGGAAATAATAATAATAATCTATTGCAAGAGAACTCTAGCTTTCTATCTAATGATGAGCCAGGTGTGAAGTGGACCAAGCCTGCTGAGGAGAGCCAGAACAGAAGACTTCAATACCAAAGAGATGGTACAGGCATGCTGCAAATAGTTTATCAGACACATAAAAATAAAGGCTGACTGATTGAAGAGAAAAGATGCAAAACTCACTATGTTTTCACTAAAAGGCTGTTCTCATTCAAAAAATACAGAAGCATCTTGATCCTCAAGACATAAAAGCTAGACAAACTGCTCTAGTCCACCCACCCATGTAAATGACATTGTTCTCGTGCATAAGGTAGTAGATGATGGGCCCACTGAACAGCGTGGCCGTGAGCAGCAGTGGCAGCCCAATAGCAAGACCGAGACCAGCCAGACGCAGACCCATTATTTCATGGAGTCTGAAAGGCGTGTCCGCACTGCTGGGGTAGTCATACTGGAGCCACAAAAACAGAGGAAAAGCTTAACACATGAACAATACAAGACAAATTCAAATTATGTTCTTTCTCATCTCAACATGTATAAATAACTTTTCTTGAATTTATACATGAAGCAAATAACATATTGGTTCAAGAATTTAATAAACATGAGTATCATAAATAAAACAACTCGCCACACTATGACACTATTGAATAATTGATAGATGAGTGAAAACTTACACACCTGTAGGAAGGCTTCTGGATTGATGGTAAGTTTGACAAACACGGGTGAGAGTAACGTCATGAATGCAACACTGATGCATCTCTTCTTGATGGTGCTGGGGTGATCCCTGCACAGAAAACAAACCTGTCACTTAAACAATTCAACAGGTTTGCCTTAGGATAACCTGAAGTACACATGAAACTTACTTTTTATTCCTTCACAATGTCAGCATAGACCTTTCTATCCAAACAATCCACACATACATCAAATGTTCACATGCAAACAAGGTTCATCAGTACTGCGTTTCTCTGGCTATGCTACTCCCATGTTAACTTCTCCTTATTTTTCAGCCTTCCACTCTCTCTCTACCTTCAATTCTCTCGCATTGCTCTTTTTGAATTAAATCTCTTACACTAGATCACTATGAATTCAGTAGAAGACCTACTTTCTATATGACAATGCATAATATGCACTCCAAACAAGAGTACCCTTCTCTCTTGCAATATCAGTTGAATTTCAGTTCTTAAACTTGATTTTCTATAACTAGAATTACTGTACGGGACAGTTTTGAGGGTATGAATAATTAAAATTAAAAGAAGTATATTTTTGTTGAAAATAAATTAATAATGAAGGTGATAGAAAAAGTATCATAAAAAATATTTGTAACATTTTGAGTCTAAGCCATCTTTAAGAAAAAAGTCTGAAAACATACATCTTTATTAGCATATTCATGTGAAATAGGAAACAAACAGGAAAAGAGTAGCTAAAATACTGCAAAAAAAAAGTAAAATATAACCAAAAAATGTAGACAAATTGTTAATAAACCATACAGGTGATCAACAGTTGACCATTTTTAAAGGATGAGCACTTGTCATTGCAGGATGAGCACAAGCATGTCATTGAGAGATACCTGTAATCTATGTATTTATAACTCAAGAATACATAGATCAAAATAAATTGAACAAGAATCCATAATTTTGAACTTTGTGGTGCTGATATTCAATAGTTTGGTCACAGGTACTATTATGGCAATGTTGCTGTAGGGAAGAATGAGAGGTAGACCACATAAGAGCACCAGCCAAAATTAAGTTTAAATTATTTCCATATCCCAAGGAAATGAATGAAAACACCTAATAAAAACCTGACATCAGAAGTACAATAGAGACACAGCTGGCAAAGAGACACATACAGAAATAACAATACCTAATGTACATCAAAAACTAAGACCATATTACTTGTATTTCATAACAAAGCTTTATTTACTCATGATGGTGTAGAGAGTCTTTCACCAAGCAGTATCTCTAGACAAAAAATCTTGGTGCAGAAGAAAAAAATGGCCTCTTTTAAGTAAAACAGATATCAAAATTATTGGTTATGAGTTTTGCAGCATTTATGTCTATACAGAATATCCATAGCATGCCTGACAAGACACTCATATACTTGCAAATATATAATTTCAAATGTTTAAAAAACTCAATTCATAATCATATAAATACCAAGAATTGTATTTCTTAGTTCATCATGACATTGAAAAAGTAGCTACCTTTAGATCCCATACTACAAAGTACATAATAACTGATTTCAAGAAAGAATTAGGACAAGTTGAGGAGTCACAAAGTAACAAAAGTGACTTGTGTTACACAATTGCTAGTAAAAATACACTTTGTTTTCATTCTGACCATCACCAAAATCTGATAGATTTAGATCATTACCATTAATACAGATAGACTGCTTCATTACAACCAGTAATAGTAGATACTCCTTTCATCAAAAGGAAACAAATATTTTCAGAGCATTCTAATGCACTACTACACTAATCTCAACCAGATTGGTACCAGTTACAAGAATCATCAACCAAATCAACTATGGATTTTCTGTATAAAAATATGATCAAATGAGCAGAGTAAACTATGGAATAAAAACTTACCTGCCTTTACTGGTATCCCAGACATCCCAAACATAAAGGCTGGCCACATACAGCACTGACAGCAGCACGCAGAGCAACACTGTACCCCAACAAGGCACCATGGTATATTTCTAATCAATTGCCAATCATAAGATCACTGAAAGTATAAATTAAAACATGGTTTAATTAATATTATATATTAATATAAATCCTGTAGAGGCTCAAATTACTAAAGCAAATAAGACATTATACTATTTCTTCACCTATGTAAAATATTTAACTAAAATTACAAACAGGGAGAGAGTAGCAGATACTTCAATGTTTTGAAAGATAAGAAAAGGCTGCTGACCCATAGAGAAGAGTAGTATGGAGTTGTTGACTAAGTAATAGTGTTAAGTATCAAGGTGGCAGACTTGGAGGCATTAAAAGAAGTTTGAGTCAGACCCATAAGATAGGAGTCAGAGTCTGATATTTTCATGCAACATGCTACACAAGCAAACACTCATGGCTCTCCAATGACTAATTATTACTAATATTAACCTTTTGATGTCTTGAATCAACTACTGTGAACCAAAATAATTTTTCCTTTATGTCTTTATTCATCTTTAGTTCACAAAGCATACCAAACATCTCACAAGATAGATAAAATATACTATATATTATCAGTAATGTTAGTTAATGATATGAAATTATGGTTAATATTACTTTAATTATTCTATTCATTTTAGTTAATTCATACTTATTACTTACTCATATAATTTATCTTAATAATTATCTATTTAGTATAAAAAAATGAGTGAAATTAAAATTCACAACAGCTAATAATTTACACTCATATATTGTAAATAACTCATAATTATACAAATTTAATAGCTCTAAAGACAAAAAGAAGTGACCACAGACACGACCATAAAATAAAATGAATATCAAGATCCTTGTAACTTTTAATCTTATAAAAATGAATTTATTGCACAATTACTAATTTCAACTAAGGGGCAAATTCATTTATCTTGGCATAGGATTTAAAAACAGGGTTGCATAGCCAAAAAGTATAAGGCCTGACTCTGTATATCCATTTGAAAATGTACAAAGATTTTAAAATATGGAAATCAACTATTGCACAAACAAAATTTAAAATTGTGAAGTTTGAACTTTTACAAAGGCAGTCTTTGGCTCAACAAAGTTCTCTAATACATGAGGTTGTAGTAGTAGGCATTCCCTGACATCACTTATTGTACAATGCCTGAGCAGCACAGGAAGGCAGCCACCTCCACTGGACGCATCTAGAGCTGATAGATGGATGTAATGTTGTGTTGTCTCAGTGCCACCAGGTGGTTACAGTCTAAAAGAAGATACTGTGTGGGGCTGTATCTGGCAGTTGGGACAAAGGTTTGACTCGGTGGAATCCAGTCTGTGTCTGTATGTGTTAAGTGAGGTATGGTGACCACAGCAAAGTTGTGCAAGGTGTACTCTTAGATGAGGTAGACAGTTTTACTATGTTTAGTCCTGTTTGGAAGGAAACTTGCTTATGTTGAGCATATTGTACAAATAATTGGCAAGCAGTGCTTCCAATATGAGATTGCTTGCTGTAAACACATGTATATTTACACATGACACTGCTGCACATCAATATGCTAGGAGCTTTCCTTCCTTTGAAGAATGAACTATGTTCATATTATGATGAAAAAACATGCATCCATTTGTTGGTTTAAAGCAATTACCAAAAATTGATAAAATATCACTAGGAATGAGGTGGCAATGATAAATTACAAAATTATTTAGTTTGGATGTTTTGAGCATATTCTCATTTCAGATGAAATCTATATTAGAACAAATTTTCATTAATTCAACATTTCTAATAAAATAGTGATTGAATTAGTATTGTAGAAATACCAAATAAAATAATTAAAAAAGAGAAGCATAAAATACACACAACATGCAAATGATTTTCAGAAATGTATTGAATGCAGTTGCACAGCATTATCAAGCTCAATAACATTATACAATCAGTTTTAAAACTTTTGAAAATAGAAATTACTGGTGTATGTAAAAATTAAAGTTAAAAAAATTAGGATGGCATATGAAAAGAAAAAGAAGGTTAATGGTTGAAGTCTTTTAATGGATAAGCACTTTGCATATCATTTAATAAAAATTTTAAGCTATAAAAGTACAATGACAAATATATGCCAATCAAAATTCACTGAGTAAGAATATATTCTTTTAAATCAACTATAATGATGCAATATTTGATCATTTGAATAATTGTCATCTTGCCTAATACTACAGTGTGACAGAGCAAACCAACATTTGACCTGTTTAATAACTCCTTCTAGTATGCTCTGCAACCCTTTTAAATAATGCTTGGTGTGATGAACCCACCCATGAGATGCACAATGCACAGAACTAAAACTACATATATCCGACAATTGCAAGCTTTATGGAAATACATCTTTGAAATGAAAAATGAGCAGATAATATAGGTTAGGTATTAGCCAAAATATTGAACAGAGAAATTTTAGAATACAAACATAAAATTATTTTTGAAAACTTTTGCTCTAATTTTTGTGTAACAGAGTATGGGCAAACATAATAAATAAACATATGATTCATACTGATTAATTCTAGATTATTCAAAAATATTTGATAAAAAATTAACCAATTTAAAATCATAAAATTAAACTATATGCAGAGTGCATCTTCATTAAAAATTATCAATCATTAGTCTTTTGTTAACATGTCATCTTGATGTTTTTCAATTTTAATTTCTGCACTCACCTTTATTTTTCATTGTTATAAGTTTTAAATCCATCTGTAACAATCATATGCTTGAAAGCACTAAGCAACAATGTAAAATATGTCTCTGAGATCCTTGTGCTTGTTGTGTGCATTTCATGCCATTTCTTTTTTTATTTTAAACTTGGCAGTTTTGTATGTACTACTACAGTAGAACATTTCATCAGGAATATCAAATATATGAAATTTGTGTATTGAAGATTTAATAAAAAATGAACACATGCTCAAAATGTATGAACTGTTTTTACAATTTTTGCCAGCTCAATACTAGTGAATTTACTACACAAGAAAATCTATTAAATAAAATATTATTTTTCATTATTACCAGTTTGAGAGCCAATAAAAGGAAGTTAGCAGTAAAACTATAATTTTGGGGCACTAGGTGAAATCATCTTTCCAACTCCCTTTCATTGACTTTGGTTATACTTCAAACTTCATTCCAATGACTTTCAAACCAGCAAAATAAGACTTGAAATTTTATCCATTGTCTATGCCCTCACCAAGAAATTCTTCACTGTATCAACAACCATCAAATTACACTCTTTATTCAGTTGTACAAGATAGCATGTATCCAAATCATCTTCAGCACTTCTGACATACCACTAAACTACTCCTTACTGGCATATAAACTACATTCATTTTAGCTTCTCTCTCACATTCATACATACTTCACTAAATAAAATACTCAATTGTTTCTTCCACTCTACTGTTGCACTAAACATGCATCCTTGTCTTCCCTTCATTCTATCTCCATGCATGCCTATTAACTCATCAAAGTCTTACACTGGACTCTCAAGTCTAAAAAACAGTTGACTTCTATAACTTCCATATTAGGATATCTCAGAAGCTGTACCCCTTCATTTCAGCATACCGGACTTGAGGCATTTTCCCATTCATGCTCTTTTTCCCTTTATCCAGTCCATACTTTTTCATTCTTTTTTAATTTCTTTCTTCCATTTTTCCCAATACAGAATCAGCTCTTCTTCTTCTTCCAGATTATTGGAGCTTAGAAGTAAGTCCATCTAGCTCCATGACACTAGGTTATTCCTCCAGGTTAAGGGGAAGCAGATCTGTAAAAAGTAAAAGTATTTGCAGTCATAAAACATGAAAAGTTTTTATTGTAAAACATACATTTGGATATATCTATTTGCAAATATTTATATTTTCAACTGCTGTTGGAATAAAGAATAGGTTACACTTATTTCAGAGGGTAACTGAGCCAGTGGGGTTTCAGCTGTCCATCCGCTTAACGGCCGAGCGGCTTACCCACGCTGAAACCCCACTGGGTGGCAACATGGTGCGCTTGGCCGTACTTCGTCTACTTCTCTAGATATTTGGAAAGAATCACCGAGTAATGATAATTAACATGTTAAGGTAGTACACAATTTGGTCACGTATGAGTAACTGCGGCATTACCAACACTGAGCCGCACATCAGTAGCCAGCAGAATCTGACCTCGATGAGATATGGAGCACCAGGAGGCCTCCAGATTCCAGAAGTACGGAACAAAATGCGTGCACGTTACAAGGTTCTTTTTCAATTATGAGGGATGTAAAGGAAAGATGTGAGTTTATTGAAACATTACAGAAACACAAAATATTAAAGAGTAATAAATGACAATGATCTAAAAGTAACTTGTGAGATAGTTCAGGAACTTCAAAACAATAACTCTATTCTCAATTTACCTACTTATTCCCAGAGCTGGGCAGCGCTACTTTGAAATGTAGCGGCCGCTACATTTCAAAGTAGCGCTGACCACCTCTGCTTATTCCTATCTAAATCTAATTCTTAAGGACACACGTTCGTAAAATTTAGTATTTACGAAATTGTTATAGCTGGCTGGACCATTACTAATACTACGGTTTTAATTTCTCAAGTGGCGTCATTCCTATTAAAAACACCGCTTTCAAATATATGAGTAACATTTTGCTGATTATTAAAACACCGGCGGCAATGTATATAATGTAAAATTTGATCTTATATGAGTTGTCAATAATAATATATATGAATAGTTACATTGTTAGAAACATTTCCGTGTAAATATTTTTACGATGATTAGCTCAATTAAACGTTGGTATCTGTGATAACTGGCTATGTTAGTTCTGTAATGATTTACCACAAATTTCAATTAATCGAAAGAACTTAACTATTAATAACAACTTGACAACAATCTGAAAAAAAAGAACTTTACATATAAAATCGTCACTCCTAATTTTCCCTCCATTTTCCAACCACCTTCACAACCAGTATTCTTTTTACATATACCTAGTTCATAGTTTGTAAATAATAGCTTAATTCTTCTTCGTTCAGGCTAGCTCTTCTTTCACTGGTCCATGGGTGGACAAATATTTCTCCCTAAAACCAGATCTGTAATTATTTCCAAACATTAAAAAAAAATCACAGTGGGAAACACTTTGAAAATAACGGTTTACAGAACATAGGATTTCCCTTAGTCCTAATTTATGCTTATTATCGAAAACCTATGAGAAAAGGAAAGTAAAAATTGAGTCCGATACATTTTGCATTGCTCTATTGTTTCATCAGAGCAATAGAAAACATTGTATAGTACAAAATTGCACAACAGTGAGAAAATCATATAAAACGCGATTAATAAAATACAATTTGACAGTTTCAAATTCTACAATTAACATAGCTTTTCAATTCAATTAGTTATTAAATATAGATATCGAAAACACACCTAGTAAATATTTCATTCAAACAAATTGTACATTGCAAATTATACGAAGAATTTGTACTTCAAATGCATATCAATAAACTTCTAATCGTTGCAGTAATTCAAAACCAATTTAGCCTGCCACTTTGAATATAAAGACAGCAAAAGTGTGATAAAAAACTCCCAAAACACCAGCTAAATATTTACTTTATATATTCTGTATCTCTTCATTGTCGTCAATTTCAAAACTTCTACACAAACAGAGTTGGGAATCGATTTCCTCAAACATCCGTATTTGAATTTCTAAAACACTGGCAAGTTCACGGTCAAATTAGATGGTAATCTTAGTCACATGAAAATGCTTCATTTCGTGACGTACTGCGACACCTGCACTTTCCCTCCGCTGCTCACACACGTAGAGCAGACCATTAGGACTGCCCCCGCACCACACACGTCCTGCAGACCATTAGGACTGCCTACGCATCATCAGAAAATTTTAATATTAAAAATTCGGGATAACATACTACCGCGAGTAAAATTAAATATTAAAATGTTGGCACTACAATTAAGGTTACTCTAGCTCTATAAATACATATATAATTATATGTGATGTGTACATAGGCGTGTTTACCTTTACATATGTGAATGCACAATTAGTTAAAAAATCTCCGAGGTATCGCTTTATGTTTGAGACGCGTGATTTTTTACAAGGACACATCAATTGTCAATATCATCGATCCTCAGAGCTGCAAATTTCATGCACAAGCGCCAGAAATTGTTGCGTAATTGCTCTACGCGTAAAGCAGACGTGAAACCTCAAAAAAATGATCATACAACCAACAACTATACTTGGATCTGTCAATACTTCAATGCAAATCATTTGCTTTATGTCCAATTTATCCTTGTATAAGTAAAATTGTTTTTTGTTTCTCTAGAGTATAACTTTCGAATTTACGAAGCAAAAAGAGGCTTTCACTCAATTACAGTAACTCAAGCAGTGAGGATTCTCATCACATCACGCCGAGCAACCAAACAGATAATTAAAAATAGAAATAAAAGTTTAACCTATATTCGCACACTTAACACCCAGAATTTGGCCTCACCCTTGAAAACCCGAAGAATAATATGCGTAGTGTGTGACCCACATGAAAACGATGGTTGTCCTGCTTCTTTCTGGCCCGACAACTACGCAGGGTGGACCAAAGTTCGATCACAGAAGCTGTACGGGGTGTCCCAGAAAAAATGGAACCCATTTTCAAATTAGCTTATTTTAAAAAATATTAAAGC
>VOMN01037059.1:0-10522 GCA_014899125.1 Orchestia grillus
AAACAACTTCAAGATATTCAAGAGGTCAGCCGCACCTGAACAACGTTGCCGGTGCCGCAGTGCTTGAAGGTTCCCAGAAATATTCAAGGAAATCACTCGGTCTCGGAAGTGGAGACAAAGCCGTCAGTTGTCTACCTCTCAAAAAGACTTCAAGAGTCCTCTACTTCTAAGGAGCGTCAGTCTACGCAGAAACCTACAACAATTCTCTCTAGTGTACATTCAAAAAAGTTAAATACTCTAAAGAAGGACGGGCACATCCGACGAGTCCAGCCCGTAAAGATAACGAAAAATTCTTCCACAAAGCTCTGCATTTTTTGGGAAGTGAAATAGTTTGAGAATCAATCATGGTCCTCTGAGAACGTCGAGCAATCTTTTACCCGCCATAGTAGGTCGAAATACGAAGGGGATCCTTTCATCGCAGATTTTGGCTTGGATCATAAAACTGTGGCCAAATTCATGAATTTTCAATAGACGTATGCTGACGGACATCAGGTCTGGCAGACAGATCAGCGCATAGATGAGAAAAGAAGTAGCATGGAAAATTTAACTAGTGACACGACAATAGGACAAGCAAGAGCTGTCACTAGTACTTCATAAAATGGTCAGAAAACCACCTTGTATTCTTCAATAAAAAGCAAGGCTCCCTCGAGCATGGAACCTATTTAACTGTTGCAAAGTGAACAGTTTAAGAAACACTAGATCATTGAGATACAGTAACTCAAATTTATATACTTAGCAATATAGAATTAATCCGTAACATTTTCAACAGGTCTCG
This sequence comes from Orchestia grillus, assembly GCA_014899125.1. NCBI lineage: Eukaryota > Metazoa > Arthropoda > Malacostraca > Amphipoda > Talitridae > Orchestia > Orchestia grillus. The sequence continues at coordinate 776 of VOMN01037059.1, forward strand.
TCTGCCAGTAAACGGCGATAGAACAATTGTGCTCGCGCCGAGCCTTCCATTAACATTTTCATTGATATTCTGTACGTAACACGTCCCTTACGACAAACTTGTTACCAATACTGGACAACACTCCTAATCAAATAAGAAAATCGCCACACAAAATAACAGAGACGCTGTGGACAGCAAAGACACAACGCAGCACTAGAGCCTGAATTCAGGGTAAGGCAAGCGATAAAATGAACATGGAAGTAAAAATGTCCGGTATCCCAGCACAACGAGTAATTTCTAGAAATGCCAACAACCATTTGATAAAATTAAAACTTTTAGCTTGTTTATATAATTCAAGTGAAGCACTTATGGCAGGCAACTTAGGTTTCATAAACCGCCGATTCTGTCTCAGAGGAGCGCGCAAATGCCGCATGATCCTCGATAACCTTAAGAGAGCGGCGCCAGCGCTTCCGGTGAGCCGTGCAAGAGCATGCGACAGCAGGCCTCGTTTGTAGTTAATCCGAAGCTCGGCAGTCGGCACAACCGCCTGGAAACAGTCCAAGTCTTGCACACTTAAAGTGCACAAGCCCAGGTCTGTACGCTGGCATGCGAGGTTCTTTTTTGTTCCCCAACTCCATCGAGAGACTAGCTGGGTGTTTAAGAAATTTTTGGCCAATGCTTTCAAGATTCACAATAAAGCTTCGCGGTTCTACGTGAATATTTATCTTTTCAGTTAGGCCCGCGTTCGTTGGAGCAGTAACACAGAGAAACACATTTATAGATTACTGAATTGAGGGTAGACTTGATGTACTGTTTTACAGCAAATAAACGAACTTATTTCTGAGGAGCGAGACTTCAGCTAGGCTGGACCTGAGCTGGAGCACATCGTGCTTTTCCTGGCTCCAGCACTGAAGTTTCGACTCCGCTGAAACCCTTTTATCGCCCACTTGTTCTTGGACGGGCACCTCAAATTTAAATCCAGTTGACTGTCATTCACTAGCTCTCCAAACGACACTGCGAAATCTCAAAAAAATTTTACTATATTAAACAATTTACTCGATGATTAAAGAGTTTTTCTCTTTACAAACACTTTCAAATTTCATGAAATGTTGAAATACTATTTTTAAATATCATTTCCTTCAGCGCCTCAATTAAAAAAACACAGTTTAACACAAACTTCCATAGATTTCCATACGTATGTTTTGAATTAACAGAAAATCTTCAAGGCTTCAAGCTTATGAACATATATTTTTAGAAATTTCACAAACTAGAAAAATATAGAACGTGTAAAAAGGACATAAATTTTGAAATACACCAGACTTCTACTTAAAATATGTCTATGTTGAAATTTGGAAAGAAATGAGAACAAAAAATTTCATAACATGGGGGGATAAGAATGGCAAGCTCATAAATGGATTTTCGACTTGCACAGATCGCTCCGCACCGAAATACAGAGACGACAATAACAGAAACTTTTGCGCTCGATCAAGAGAAAATCACGTCGGCAATCGCACCTCGAAAAGAAGTGCAGAGAATAAATGGAAACTGAACCAAAATTGACTGAACCAAAAACCCAAAAAAGTGGATTTCACAACCCTAAACTGGAGCCGCGTAGTACAAGAGGCCATTGAGAACCTCCCCATTCTCTGTGAGAGCGCAAGCTGGCACGGACACAGCCAAAATAACTTTGAGAGAAACTGGCGATTTCTATCTATTCCCTTGGTACGCTGCTGGCTTCAACGCTACTGACACGTTGAAAAATAGTCACTTTTATGACCATTTGCGAGTTATGGCTAGGGGAATCTTAGAACAAAATGAAAGCTAAAATTACTGAAAGTTCTGCACTCATAGTCACCCCAAAATGGCACAAATGATCATGCCATGATGAACATGCAAGACGTCCTTAACGGTAAAACGTTTGAGTTCTTGATTTTGAAGTTTACCTTACAGTTTCAAATAACCCTCTTTCAACAGTATAGATGTTCTTTTAAAAGAGAATTAATATAAGCTGGCTTACACTAGAGTTTCTTCTCATCATCGCTGTTTAAACGAGAAATCTGGCTTAAAATGGGTATTGTTGTCCTGTTATGGTTAGATATATTAGCTAATCCAAGCCACTGGATGTCTATGCACATGTACCAGATCTACCGATTTCACCTCGCCAGCTTCGCCCACTGAGGGCTGTACGAAGTATTTAGGGTCTACAGACCGGAAACTGCCTATCACAAGCATACTGCAAGAGTAAATGCACAAACACCGAGTGCGGTCTTTAAAATATTCAATGGATATGCAATGAAGAGAATAGCAGGCTATTATGCGATACATAAAAGATATATGATCGTGGAGATTAATCAGTATATAGAAAATCATCGTCATGTAGAGGTACCGCTGATCAGTAATTTACCGAACATTTATATTATATCGTTCACTATTTTCCTTTTCATATTTTTATTACAATTCTGGTAGCATGCAGAACATATTTTTCATTCTAGAGTTCCTATTACTTTATTTTAGTAAGAGACAAAATAACTCAAATTTTCTCGAGTGTATGTATATTAATACAGTATCAGCCAGAAAAATTCATTAGGTCCTTAGCTAACGTCAGAAGTTCAAAAAAATCGCCCTGCCAAATAACGACGCTTCGTGAAATTTTCGATTGCACGGAATTTTGCAGCTTTCACAATTCACAGTTCGAACGCGCTCGCCAAAAAGTTTATGGGAACTAAATAATGAAAAACTAAAGCAGACGTAAGACGTTTGAGTAAATTCGATCCTAGTCAATGTGGAACGCAGCCGATGCGAGCAAGAATGAACGATGCGACACGCTAAGCGTAAAGCTATTTCCTTATTAACCACTTCGCTGTGGTAGGTAGTCATGTCACCAACAGCAAATGTAACTTCTCCCAAACCTAACGTCTGGTATAAAATCAGCTACTTCGATGATCAATTACATATATTCTAAACAAATGACGTATAAAACATAAAATTGATGTTTGAACGAATTCTAGAAGCTTTCAAAAACAACTCGCCGGCCTAAGGTCAATAAAACCGAGATCTTCAGATTTTATTGGGCGTCTTGAATTATTTAAATCTTATCCACGAGCGCTGAAATGGCGTACATTTAGGCCGGGCTATCAGGAACGTATAGCTCGAAATGTTACAGCCTCAGAGGCGTAACTTTTTTCGACAATTTCTGCAACTACGGAACGAAATGCCCGAGATTTTTGTGCCATTTCAGAAACTGATGGAGAGATAGCAGAAATGCTTTCGCCTGCCAAGTTCCACAGTTTGTGTCATTTCGACAGGACTTCAGAGAAGCGCTTACTGCCTCCACTTCAAACCTCGCTAAATTTGCATGGAGAAAACTCGGTGGGAACTGAGAGAGCCAAGATTGGCTATTTATTACTCTGGCACCGATAGAAATTGTCAAGTGAAAGCGACGAAACAAATTTGAAAGGAGACGAGATTACTGAAGCAACGCGCGCTGCCTTCTTTGAAGAAGATGCCTGAAATGAACTGCTACTGATATGACGTAGAGCAGGAACTGCTACTGATACGACGTAGAGCAGGAACTGCAACTGATACGACGTACAGCAGGAACTACTACTGATATGATGTAGAGCAGGAACTGCTACTGATATGACGTAGAGCATGGATTGGTACTAATATGACGTAGAGCATGGATTGGTACTTAAATGATATAGAGCACGGATTGCTTCTATGACGTAGAGTAAAAATTCATCGGTTCAAGAAAGTTTGTGTAACCCAAAATTATACGAAAAAATGAAGCGGAATTAAAATTAATAATAATGGAGTACAAATGTGAAATTGTTGAAAAACAATCAAAAAACGAATGGGTTCCACATGAAATTGAAAAAATGAAATCGTTAAACATGGAATGGAAAGCAAATAAAAATTAGTTAAGATAAAATTGACAAAAAAAGAGAATAAAAATAAACTAGGTAGAACTTCAATGGAATATTTAGAAACCGCGATCAAAGAAATGAACAAAATTCAAATCCACAGGATGAGTCAATTCGGCCAGAAAATTCAGTTGCGCCGGGGAAACCCAAGAAAAAGAAAAACCATGAACTTGAATTCCAGCAAATTGGCAGCCAGACGGCCACTGCAGGGAAGTGCAGTGCCCGGCAAGGGTCGAAGTGTCTGCCCTGAGGGTGCGGCGGCCGCACGGGGCGCCATGCAGGGCGCTGCGGAGACATCCCAGAGATGCAGCAGCCATCTCGGGCGGCAGTCTTGACCCTGAACTAGCCCTGCAAGCTACTGCCAGCTCCTTTATTCTCCTAAAAGAGTTCCAATTTAGTTGACAGAAGGGGTTAAAAAACGAGACGATTTCAGACACTCAAAATTTACATTAGATTTCTTTTCAGTAACAACTTTGGCCACTGAGTGATGTTGAAGGAAGAAACTCCAGCGTCTTCTTTAAGCAATACTTGGTACGTTTTGTACTCTCAAATCTGTAAATCACTTGTAAACTTTCAAAATACGTATTCCCCTCAAAATAAGTATCTTCCCGATGCAACTAATAATACTTGTCTTTCACCAGTCTACGAACTGTAACCGCAGTCGAAGATATCATAAACCAAGCCTTCAATTAAATGAGGTTTTTCAAACACATTTCGCTTTTATTTTTCACATATGACAAATTATTCCTAACTTATTGTATCCGAGAGCAGCAAACTGCGAACAAAACGCTTCCAAAAGTTTAAAAATGTATTAAAACCTTACGGAGGCTTCTTAAATTTGGAAACATTTTGAAACTTCTAATTTATTATTATTATTATTATTATTAGTCAATTGGTAGCCCCACACAGGGCACTCTCAAGGACCATTTAGCATGGACTATATAGAACGTGGTATCTATAGATAGGTGTGTTCCCACACAGGATTCTCCGAGCACTGGAACAGTGAGCAGAAATTTAATTACTCATCGTCAACCATTAGCATAGCAGTTGAGAAAAGAAAATTGCATAGTTAAGGGTTGATGGTGAAGAATTCAATTTCTGCACTCGTAAACTGAAGTTGAAATAAGAACTATCAGAAATAGGAATTACGTAGTCATGATACAGTAGTGTTGCGATTTAAAAAAAAAAAGTTATTGTTCTTTTTAGAGCATTGAGAAATGCCCTCGCGCAATGACAAAAAACGACTCGCTTATCGTTCTTCTGTTCGTGAACCACACCATAAATGCAGAATGGTTTATCCGATGAAGGCACACTGAGTGGCGGTCAAAATGAGATTATGAAGAAGTTTTTACGCCCATTAGTTACGAAGTTGTAAGCATTCGGAAAAGCAAACTTTTTTTGCGTTTCGTGAAGTTTTGCGTTCATTGGATTTTTACCTCGTTTATTTCTATTTTCTCCTTTTTTGTACATTTTACCTCAACAGATTTTTATTTTGCTTTCCATTATATTTTTAATTGTTTCATTTTTTCAATACCTAGATATCGAACGAATAGTATGAATATGAACACGATATAGTAGTACGAATTTGCACACGATATAGTAGTACGAATTTGCACACGATATAGTAGTATGAATTTGCACACGATATAGTAGTATGAATATGCACACGAGTGCATAGAATATCGATGATGGCTTACCAAGTATTCCGTCAATTTACAACACAAGATGGCCGTTACAGAGTTAATTGCCAGGAATAAAAATTGTTACATAGTGTAACTTCTTTCCAATCATATTTTGAATCAAATCATCCATAACTGTTCCATTTACTCGAAAATTCTGAAAAACATATATTTGGATCGTCTCTTATGCGCTATGTTAGTATAAACTAATCAACCTTGGCAGCACAAATTTTCTTCAGGAAGATAAGCCACTGACGGCAGTAAGCAAATTGAACTTATTGAATAACTTTGCAAAATAAAAAATATCACTTTACTCATAATCAATCACGCATGCATGATTATTCTTAAATAATCAGGAGAACTATCTACTTCCATTGCTTTTTGATACTTTATTCATTTTGCAATCTTCTTTACGTATGGAGATGGCGAGTTCGAATTAAAAAGTATGACACAAAGGCAATGAAAAATATACTCATCTTTAACACAATTGTACTTTAGAACTTTCGAGCATAGCATTGCTCATCATCAGTATATGGTAAATCTGCAATAAAGAAATCGAATTAGAAACATGTGTTGGAGTACAAATCATAGTAACAAATAAAGATCATAAGGTAAAAATGTTGGTGCTATAACCAATCCACTGTATTCATTTTAAAATGTTCAATTCCAACATCTTTGCAAGTTAGAGATAGATTGAGTTTATGAATTGAAATGCTTTCGGCCAACTTTGTACTTACAGCATTGCTTGAGCCGGCAACTTTGGAACTATTTCCGCGCACTCGATGATTCTATTGTAATGCAAGATCCCTAATCTTGCTTACTGCCCCTGAGTCTATTTTTTTTCTCGCAGATTAACTATCTATTGATGATAAGCAATGCTACGTTCGAAAGCTCCAATGTACAATTTTATTAAAGAAGAGCATGTTTTTACCGTTCTTGGTGTTATACAGGGTGTCCCAGAAGTAACACACCCTTGCGTTGATAAGTAAATAAGATACCACTAAATTGTAAGGAGTCCTATTGAAATGTGGTATTCAAATTAAAAGGGTCAGTTACTTCCGCGCCTTATAATTTGGTATCCTATTTACCTAACAACGAAAGGGTCAGTTACTTCTACTTCTTGGATCGAATTGGATTTCCCCGGAATATATCCATGGATATCGAATGCTTCTTAAACTTTCTCCTAATTAGTCTTAAATAAATGTATACCGAGTCATTCCTTCATTCCTCGTACGTCCACGAGACGAAATAAAAAACTAGAGCGTTAGTTCAACTCTGACATCGAACTTAAAGGCGTGCCGCCCAATGGAGGATCTCTCACTCTCAATCTTGTCACGATCGAGTGCAGCACATCCGAGCTAACAAATCCCTTTGAACTCTCGACTTGAGGTGACGGCGCTTCTCAACGAAAAAACTTTCTACCTCCGCGAGATAGTACTTTTGTAAGAAGACAGTAATTGACAGTTCTCGTAACTTAGTCGTAGACAGTTACAGTCTCGTCAACAAAGCCCAGTCTCGTCAACAATCAATTGACTTATTAACACTTTGCTTCCGGAGTGGGTCATATATGGTACACGCGATCATCTAACCTAATGTAACCAAAGCACTATCATGTATACATAAATACAAATTTTCGAGTTTTCGTTAAATTTGTGTTCATCAATCGAATAAGCTAGGTCTGATTAGAAAGAAAATAAATAGAGTAACCGAATTTTGAAACCAAAATCCTTCATTTTTAAATACACAGTAGAGATATATGTCGGCATGTAATTTTACCTGTGTGAAGAATAGTAATCGAAGGGTTAATATAACTGATACCGCACACGAGCAGAAAAACAGCACAATTACCAAAAGTGCTAAGAATCGTGTCCCGAACTTCAATAATAATTAAAACCTTTCTCGAAGGCAGCATGCCTTAGGTGTGCCATGGAGGCAGTTTTTCCAGGATTCAGTGCCAGTGAGCAGATTGAGGCATCGCGCGGGCTGAGCTCGGGCATCGCGCCGGCAGATTCCAGAATATCAAACCAAATGACAGAAGGTGCTGCAGTAACATTGAAACTAATTTATATAGAAAGCCATGTAACTCGTTTGAAACTTACGGTGAAATAAAAAACTATTTGCCTAAAGTTACCTTAATGAAAATCTTCCTCGATGAGAAATGGAATCCAAGATTGGCTCCGTATGGTCCAAGCGAGAGTCTCACGAATGCCGGAGGGTCATAGGAGTTCCAAGCGTTGATGCCGTTGGAATGAAAACTAATTTGCGATCTGCTTTCGGAGTAGCGACACATAAAGTTACTCTAGCTTCCAGTCTGGTCTGCGAGTTGACATGTACCAGTCAGCTAAACCGAACGTTCCCGTACTTGTCTGCTTCTTAATGTAGCTTAAAATGCCCACACGGTCCAATCCAGTACAAACTCAAAAGCGCCGGGTACACCTAAAGTGAAAATTAGCATAGTTTCATAGACAAACTCGGAAAATATACCTAAATTCCCTTGAATTCAGTATACCAGTTTTAAATGAATGTCATGTCACCATTCAAAAAGAAGGTTACCATTTAAAAAACACATATCATATACGACCTACATGCTGAGGCGAGTTTTCCCTTATTTCCAATACAGACACCTCAGAAAAAAGTGTCTTATACTGCAATATAGGAATTGTATAGGAATTCGAGAAAGAGCATCTTAGAAAATGAAGAAAAGGTTTCAAGATGAAACGCATTGTTAGCCTTCCAAAGACGCCCATGTAAAACGCAGGAAACTCACAATTATTCATCGGAAGCGAAGAAGTATTAAAGAAGCATCACCGACTTCACAGCACGCGTGAACCTGGCAGCATAAATAGTCTAAAAAATGTATTGCAAAGAATTTGTTAAACGGTACTCGACTAACAGGACACCGTTTAAGAGGAAATTCCTTAATACACCAATCTTATGACAAGGTCGAACAACACACTGAGAATTGTTTTAAGAATAAAACGGTCTAATTCATAGAGAACTATTGGAGATTGACAGGGCAGAGAATTCCTGTTAAGGTCATGTAAACTTGTTGAACCTAAATTAAGACCATATACGAGTGCAATATCATAAGACATCATTCCTATCGCGTCCATTAATTGCATCAACATAAGCACGGAGCCTGTCATTGGAGCCACTGCTCATTACGAGTTTCACAGTTCCAGGTTTAGACCTCAAAAAATATGAAGATAAAAGCGAGCATGTGATATCCTGCCCTATGAACAGGCACCCAGAAACATCTCCCCGCCCATCATAGCATTTCTCAACCGGGGTTCCGTAGAAGGTCTCCAAGGGTTCCGTAAAAGGTCCCTCCCAAGGGTTCCGTAAAAGGTCCCCAAGGGTTCCGTAAAAGGTCCCTAAGGGTTCCGTAAGAAGTGAGATAAGCTAATGCTCTTTTAATTTCATGTTTAATTTCATGTTCGTAATATTACTAACACGCACATTATAGTCTTGTTTTTCGTAATATAGACATTATGTCTAACCTATTTTGTTACTAAACGCAAAGGTTACGCGAGGATAAAAATATCGAAAACCTCTGCTCTAGCACCAAGCATCGGCAGAAACTGAAATGCTCCCACTGTATGAATTGAGTGCCAAATAAGGCGTGATACAACGATGTTAGCTATTGACACTGAAACTAAGGTACTTAATAATTAATGTAGCGAAGCACCATAGCTCATGATTGCCTTTGTTTGCTAACAAAATTGACGAAATTTTCAGCATTCAACTTTCCACTAACTTTCACTGTAACTACATGGTGTTCAAAAAGTCTCTCCCCGATCAGTATTCTAAGCCCATTATTCTCTTAGCATCAAGACACCACGCTAAAGTCCGCTATCGTTCAAAAAGGTCCCCTTGCAGTGATTCTTCTTCATCCCGCGCATGCACTACTCGGCTATCAGTGCGAGAGCGGCCGGGGGTCAGTCATTGTTCCTCGGTCCCAGTATTCCCTTCAGCAAAGGACGACACGAAAATTTACTCTCAACACCTCGTCAAAAGTTTCTTTAATTCAGGTAAAGTCATTATTTTACAGTCTTATCCGATAAATACTCACTTCGTAATAAAATACTTACTGCAGAGACACTTTTTGAGCACCCCGTATAACAGATATACAGCTAAGCGCAAATTTATTGGCAACACGCTTAAAA